>CM046530.1:3397500-3492500 GCA_024713555.1 Spirodela polyrhiza
AATAAATAGTGAATCACAGCACTCAAAATATGTAATTCCTCTCTATAATAGTTCGTATAGGTGAAGGCGACAACCATGCTTCCACAGTTTCTTTTGCTTGTCTTGGTTTTCACGGCCGGCTTCAATTAATGTTTTATTTCCTTTTGGATTACTCTTTAACAAGGCCTCTGATGAAGACCTTCTTGGGCAGAAAATGAAAAAAGAACACCAACACTGCACTTGCGAGGCCAAGAACACAACATAATAAAGGGGTCAAGTGTGAGCGAGTGCTCAGCATCCCAGATTTTTTTCCAGGCCGGTGCAAGGTATTGTTTAGTTTTGTTCCTAAGGGATCACAGCGCACATGTATCCAAACCATCTATTCTATTGTGGTGGAGGGTTCTAGTCACTTTGCCCGTGGGTATCCAAGTATTCTCTCCCTCCGGGGAAAGCTTAGACAGAAGGGTCTGTCACTAGGAATGTACTTGCATTGAAGTATGATACTGGGGCAGCCGGTTATGAAGCCTCTTCCTCATCGATTGCTATTTTACCTTGTGGAAGTGAAAAATAATATAAAAACATCGTAAATGAGATGAAAATAATACAGAGTGTGGTCCATTCCCATTGCGTACTGATGTTCTCAACAAGTGCTCTCAGTTTAGAAGAAAACTCTGGCAGATTTCCTGCCACCATCTTGTAATCTCAGTATGTTTATTCTGGATGCAATGCATGTTGTGGAGCTCTCGTGGTACTTGATTCCAAGTTAGTATCGACTCTGATTCATATGTTGAAGGGTAGAGAAAGAACTGATTGATATTGAACCCGGCAATGCCTATCTTTTTTTAACACTCTAAAGGGGCGAAGCCTGTGAGTTCCTTCTTGCTTTGTGTTCACCCCACATTAAGTTTTATTGAGGAAAACAAACTAAGAAGAGTTTTCTGATGTGATAATTAAACATTTTGCAACTTCTACGAACATATTGGCAAAACGAGGTTGTTGCCGTGCGCAGGCTTTCTTAAGAAGAATTTGGGCATATGATCCGAAACAGTGAGATGAACAACAGAACGAGTTCCATGAAGACGGACCTCTCCATATAATTCGAGATTCAGGTCATGACAAGGCAACCATCCTTACATTAATTATTTTTTTTTTCTAGAATGAAAACGGCGAGAAATATGTCTGGGATCAAAAGGCGATTCGTCAAGTCTCATCATCTACCTTAGTGGATGCACTATTCTCATCCGATTTTATTCCTTGGTTTATTCTCATACGAGTCCACAACTTTGAGAAAATCCGAGTAATTCAGCAGATAAAACCGGACGTCTCAGATCCAGAGTGACCGGGAACTTCACAGTAAGAAAAGAGCGGGACATTGACAGTGACATGAGCACAGCCTTCCGAGTTCATCGTGTCTGAAAATCACCGTCGATTAGAAATGATCGTCCGAAACAATTAAACGGAATTTTCTTATAGAACATTCCGGAGATGTTCCTCTTGAAACGTGCAGGATGGGAATTCTAATCGACGAATAAACAACATATGCAATCAGGAGGCCCGTAAAATACCGCCGATTAATCGAAAAAATTAAAAAACAGGCTTACATACCGAACAGCTCGGCGTCTTCATCGTCGACGAGCGGATCTGCCGTCGAACGAGCGAACGAATGCCGCATTATCTCTGAATCAGGAAATGACAAACTTGCGATGATTCTTCTCCTTTGACTGGGAAGATTCATGGAGATTGAAAGGGGATAGAGGAGGTGCTTCTCCCATCGGGAAGGGCGGGAGGCGCGCCGGAGAGGACGAGTAGCAGCCTTACCCGTCGGCGCCGGTGAAGCCTCTGGCTGGTCTCCGAGATGAGCTGTCGTTGGCCCAACAAGCCTGGTAACGGATATAGGCCCAATTATTGAGGCTAGATCGTGGGTAAGTGGGCCCGACTCTAGGCTTGCTGAACCGGAGTCAACTCGGACCGGGTTGGTCAGAGACTGATCCAATGACTATAAATTGAAGAGATCCAATGACTGATCTAACGCTTGCTTCGTCGCCTCCGTTCTTGGCCCCTCGCAAAACCCTAGCAGGGACCGCGGCGGGGGCGGTCTGTGCTCCGCCATGGAGGAGGTCTGCGATGGGAAGGACTTCTCGTTCCCAAGGCAGGAGGAGGATATCCTGAAGCTGTGGGAGAGAATCGACGCCTTCCACACGCAGCTCCGCCTGACGGAGAACAAGCCAGAGTATATTTTCTACGATGGCCCCCCCTTCGCAACGGGTCTGCCGCACTATGGGCACATTCTCGCCGGCACAATCAAAGACATTGTCACGCGGTACCAGTCTATGAATGGCTGGCATGTCACGCGGCGATTCGGCTGGGACTGCCACGGCGTGCCTGTGGAGCACGAGATTGACAAGAAGCTGGACATAAAGACCCGAGACCAGGTGCTCAAGATGGGGATTGATCGTTATAACGAGGAGTGCCGGAGCATCGTGACCATGTACGTGACCGAGTGGGAGAAGGTGGTCACCAGAGTAGGCCGCTGGATTGATTTCAAAAACGATTACAAGACTATGGATCCGCAGTACATGGAGAGCCTGTGGTGGGTCTTCTCTCAGTTATGGGAAAAGGGTTTAGTTTACCGGGGATTTAAGGTAAACCTCGCTCCTGCCGAGCGTTGCTTCACATGTCATAGCTAACTGCGGATTACATGTCAGAACGATGATTACTGTTGCAATTCTCTGTTTCATAGGTTACACCTTATAGTACTGGCCTGAAGACTGCATTATCAAATTTTGAAGCCGGGCAAGATTATAAGGTGATAAGATATGCGTCATGTGGCTCATTTCCCCTTTATTTTCGAATTTTCAATTTTCCCAACCTGGTTGTAACAGTTTTCCAAATATCTTGATGCCATTAGGATGTTTCCGACCCTGCAATCATGGTATCATTTCCACTAATTGGTGACCCACATAATGGAGCTCTAGTGGCTTGGACTACGACGCCATGGACGCTCCCCAGTAACCTCGCTCTTTGTGTCAATGCAAATTTTTCCTATGTGAAGGTCAGTCGACTCTGGTATGAAATTTATTCTTGGAATCAATTTGAAATTTTATGGGTCATCATTTATCTTATACTTAAATATCGCGGCGGTATAAATATGAGCAGGACTGTTAATCTTGTTTTGTAAAAGTAAACTCTACAGTTAGGTCTAGCACCTTTCTATAGTGGCTGGTTGGCTGTCTGCCTCATTTTTACATGAGCAAGAAGGTTAGGGGCACAAAAAATACATAGCTCTAGTTTATTACAATAGCTAAAACAGAACTTGAAAAACCTTGGATATTATTGAAAGCATCAAACGAATTACAAGGGAGACGTGAAGAAAGTACATGCTCATCAGTTCGCAATTTAAACGTCTACATTATGAAATTTATATTTTATAGGTTCAGATAATAATCCTTTAGAAAATATAACAAACATATTCAATGTTATCTAATTAGGGATAATTTCCGTATAAATTGAATATCAGAGAAAAATAATAGAATTGTCAGTTGTAGAATTCCATAATTAAAAAACATGATGGGACCAATCTTACCCAAGAAAATTAATGTATATCACATTAACCCTAATTTTTTTCTAAAATTCCTCGATCCCATTTAGTGCAAACATGCGACGCGCTTAGTTCACCTTATTTTCATAAATGAAGTTGGCCAGCAAAGACATTTCTATTTGCATCGTTGGTTTCTATGACCAGTTGGTTTTCTCTCTACTTATATCAACGATTCTGTGTATTATGGAATAAAGCATTTCGGTCCTGTAATAGGTGGTCCTCGAGTATCCACATGTCTAGCACCATTGTGGTGCTGGTCATAAACTCGCACGAAACAGGTGGTGGTGACTTGACACTGGTAATACCAACAGGAGCCGATCACCAAACTTTGTTGAGTATGGTAAACAACCAGAGCGGTAACGCTGGCAAATAGTACATTCGAGTAGGAACCCAAGAGTAGGATACAGTAGACAGCTGTCGTAGTTACTAAAATCATATAACAAGATGTAGAAGTGCACATTTGGTTGTAACTCACTAACCTCTATTTTTGTATGTAAAATCGTCTATTCATCTCCTACCTGGAATGAACCTGATTAATTATTTTATAGGCGAATAAAAAGAAAAACACGAGCGAATTCTGAAATCAAGCATGAAAGGTACCAGACATCAGATTGGCATACTACCATTATTGATATCAATTGACTGAGTCCTATGATACCTTCGCCTAGCTGGGAAAAATGGGTTGGCTTCTGGTCTTGGTTGGTCCATTGACCCTTCTAACGGTGAGAACTATTTGACGATTTTCTCAGCACTGAAGCCCCTGCAAATTGAAAATGATTTGGACGCATTTATCGTTTTACTGTATATATATGCTCCGACAATAAGTTTCAGAATTGGGTTTTGATATAAATTTGTGCCTCAAATTAATCCAATTTCTGCACCCATTGATGCTTTGATAGCCTCATCGCCTATTGTTCCTAAAAGGAGGGTGAATGACTATATGAGCAGAAGAATCATATCTTTCATACATTTGAAAAGCTGAAAATCTCTCTTGATTGTATGCTAGAACTGTGGAAATCTGCTTGTCAAATAAATCTATGTTGCTGCCCTAACATATGAACTTGTTAATCCTGCAAATTAACAGGCGAGGGACAAGATGACTGGGGCAGTCTACATTGTTGCGGAATCACGGCTATCCCAGCTGCCCAGTAAGAAACCAAAAGCTGATCCTGTCAATGGTGCTGAGGGTTCAAAGATCTCAAACTCTAAGCCCAAGGGCTCGGTCAATGAAAAAGCTAAGAGTGGAGTAGATTCTGGACAGTATGAGTTGGTAGAGAAGATTCAAGGATCTTCCCTTGTTGGCTTAAAGTGAGCACTCGCTGTACTACGCTCCTTTTTACGTTTGAGAATGCTTTAGCTCCTAACCGTTCCTAAACAAATGAAGTCTTTAATTCTTATTTTTGTCACTATCGTCAAAACTTCGTATTAAAGCGATTGAATGCAGCTCATTCATTGATGAGTTAACATATTTTGTCAAGGAAATGTCATCATTTTTTGTATGCCAACTTTTTTACCAGGAAAGATAATGCATAACATTTCTGCGTATACATTTTTTATGCTGTCATCCAACAGTATCCCTACCTCTCTTTTTTGCTTTTTCCCTGTGGTTATGAAATTGGTTATTGCAGGTATGTGCCGCTCTTTGACTATTTCTCAGATTACTCAGAGGTTGCATTCAAGGTAGTCGGAGACAATTATGTTACGGATGACAGTGGAACCGGGGTTGTTCACTGTGCTCCAGCTTTTGGTGAAGACGATTATCGCGTCTGCCTGGCATCAAATATTATCCAGAAGGTTAGACACTTCAACTTATATATAATAGACTTCGTATATACTCTGCGTGAGAGTAGATCATATCAAGGTGAAGTATTTTCTTGATAAATAAAGGCATTCAGATATACAACTTAATTTTGGCTTGCATAAAATATGGCAAGGTATTTCACTTTCCAGATGGAAAAGCTTGGTTCATCTGTAACCATTTTCATAGGGTAATCATTACGATTACTCCGTGACACTTTAGTTCTTACTTGTTGCCAGTGCCAAGTCTCACTTCCTAGTTACCTCAAGTGACTGGACCTTCCTGGCTGAAGGTACAGGTTGGTGGTTGTAAATTTATGGCCAATCACAATTCTTGCAGATGTAGATATCTTTTTTTCCCTTTTTTATATATTTCTGATGTGACAAGGAATCACAACTACTCACTCCAGGACTTAATACGTGTTAGGTTTACCTGGAAATCTCTGCCAAGGTTGTGAATGCAAAAATCCTTGCAAAATTTGCGTGTGAAGCAAAAATAGAGTGACTTTGTGCTCAGGATGAACTAGTGTTTTTCTTTCCCTTTTTCTAGTTCACCATTATTTCAGGAAATTTATGTTGGTTTATCTTAGCTAAATTTTAATGAGTGCTACTTATTTTTGTCTTTTTCTCTTGTAAAGGGTGAGGACCTCATTGTAGCAGTTGATTCTGATGGTTGCTTCACCGAGAGGATCACCGATTTCAAAGGTCGATATGTGAAGGATGCTGATAAGGACATCATAAATGCAGTGAAGGCAAGCTTCACATTGCCTTTGCCCACTGTTTTCGTCATTTTTTGATTCGATAACATAAACTAGAGTCTGTAGAGGTGTTTCATAACTAGGAGATCTAGGTCTGGGATTTAAGATTCACGTGTTAAACATATCTCGACAAAAAAGGTATTTTAAAAAATAAAGAACGGAAGGACGTATACTACATAAAAAAATAGCTCACTCAAAATGAGTATCCTCAAAGGACATCTTTTTAAAAATAATTATTAAAACTGTTTGAAAAGATAATAATAATTGTAGGGTGGATTGCAAAAAATGAACGGTGGTGGACTTTGATAGAGTTCTATCTCTGGGCAATGAGTGGGTTATACTGATGGCGGTTTTCGGGCTGTGGTAGAGGAAGATGATGGTTGATGGTAGCAGATAGTAACTGGAAAGGGTCTGAGGTAATGACGGTTGGTGCTGGCGATTGGCAATTGATGGAAGGAGATGGCTTTCCTCATATGTTTTGAAAAAGGTTTTTAAAAGTGAACTGGAGATGAAACATATCTGTTCGATTAGCGCCAAAGTTCAACTTAGATACCGGTACTTAGCGATAAATTGATTGAGAATAATTTCTGAAAACCAATAATAACAGGACTTGCAAAGAAGTCTAGCTCGGAATGACTTTTTTTGCCTGGACGGTAGCACAACCCAGAGGAAATTTGAGCATGGCCCTGCTCGGCCTAGATTTCGTGTGGGCAAGGCTTGAATCGCATCTGATGTGGAATCTTGGAAGCCTGGATCCCCTCCGCTTTGCTATGTCTGATATTTGATTATTGTTATTGTGGTTATTTTGCATACTTATTTTTTAAAAACACCTCGCAACATGTTATCAGGTAAAAGGAAGGCTTGTCAGCTCCGGAAGCATGGTTCATTCTTACCCATTTTGCTGGAGATCCCATACACCTCTTCTCTACAGGGCTGTTCCAAGTTGGTAAGTCCAGTTTCCTCCCAGTGACCACCTGATCTTTTCTCATACTGTACTGTGCATCGACAAATTTATCTTTCTTGGAGCCAGAGATGGAGGGACAGAGGGAACCTCTTACTGTCAACTTTAAAAGGGTGTTTATATAGTGTTGAATAATTAATACTCATCGTTTTTTAAAATGGATAGTACCGCATGTATTAAATATAAGAGGAAAGGAATGCACAACCATTTGGTTAATGATATCTATAAAAGGGCTGACGTTTACTAATATCCTTTAACCTATTTTAGGATAGTAGATTAATCCCCCTGATCTATTGTAGAATGAACGTTCTTCCCCATTACTAATGCCACTCATCTTATGGATAACACTAAGAATTGATTGCTAATAGTGAACCATTTGCTGACTAATTTTTCAGGTTCATCGGTGTTGAGAAGATCAAAGAACAGTTATTGGAATGTAACAAACAAACATATTGGGTTCCAGAGTATGTCAAGGTCAGGTCTTTTGCTGAGAATTCCAAATTCACGTTTTGGTTCCAGCCCATGTCAGTGGATGATGAGTTTTGTGGCTGATTTTTAAAATCTCTCACATCTGGAAACATTTACATTTTCTTTATTTCAGGAAAAGCGTTTTCACAATTGGCTTGAAAATGCTAGAGATTGGGCTGTTAGCCGGAGTAGATTTTGGGGCACTCCACTACCTATATGGATTAGTGAAGATGGCCAGGAAACAGTAGTTATGGATTCCATTGCCAAACTTGAGAAGCTTTCAGGCGTTAAGGTCTGCTTTACTGTGTTTCTCTGTATCTCGAATTGTATGCTAGGCTTTAATTGGTATTGACTAAGACAAGAGATGTGGTTAAATATTTTCATGCCTACGTGCTACACATCTTAGTTCCTCCTTTGATTTGATTTTTTTCTAGAATTTCTCATTTTATTTTATTTTATTTAAAATGATCATTCAGGCTGTGCTGGTGTTGGGGCAGTTCCTAGTAGCCATTTACTATTTCAATTTTAAATGACCGATCTTGCCCTGCTGAACTGCATTTACTTATCCTTTTTCTTCCAGGTTACTGATCTGCATCGTCATAAGATTGATCACATAACTATCCCGTCAAGTCGTGGTCCTGAGTATGGCAGTCTCCGACGTGTCGAGGATGTGAGTTTGCCCATTCTACTTAATTGCAACCGGTATCTATTTACATGTGTTTATCACATCTTTTTCTATGGTATCGTGTAGAATAATATATGTTTCATAGATGGGTCTAAATTGCTGGGTCAGATATCTGATGGGAAATGCAGAGCTGAAATTTTGAGATATTTACTCATAAAATGCTAACCTAGAGAAAAAATGCATTTTTTATTGCCTAAGATATTTTTTGTCCGAGTCTCGTGGATGATGTATCATGACATGGTCTCTGTCGCACATTGACCCATTGCAAGTCCATCTTTTGGTCAAATGTATATTATATTTTGGTTTAAGACCAGCTTAAAATTTCATTTATAGCATAGGATTCGATGCATGAGAATATTAAAATGCAGTGGAATTTTTTTACCAAACCACTTCAATGTGGACTTTGTTTTACTTTGCTTGTCCAAGGCAAATTGAAGGCTGTAATTTATGAAATTTATCTGTTGTTTATTTTTTTGAATTCATGGAACTATGTTTGAAAGCTAATTTGAGGTCACCTTGATCTTTGATGTCTTGAAACAGCAGTTTTCTTGATATTGTTCGACGTCATATGCTTGTGGTTTTGGTCTTGGCATTTTCTTTGATATTTATCTGTGATCTTATCAATTATTCTGTATACAGGTGTTTGACTGCTGGTTTGAGAGCGGTTCCATGCCATATGCTTATATCCACTATCCATTTGAAAACGTAGAACTCTTTGAGAATAACTTCCCTGGGCACTTTGTTGCAGAGGGTCTTGATCAGACCCGTGGATGGTTAGTTTCTTGCTTATCTTGCTGGTGCATTCTAATACGCTTTAAATCCATTCGACTGATTATATTTAGATATGATGATGTGACTAGTTTCTTGGTGATAGTCAAAAATTGAAAATAGTGTAACTTTGCACATGGCTGTGATACATAGCAGAAAGCAAGTTTCTGCAATTGTCTGTAAATTTTATTTTCCTTGTCGGTGTACGCTAGTAAAATACACAATGTAGTTATTTCAAACCGACGACTCATCAAATGAAGTTGTTTCCTGAATTTTTGTCTCATTGATGATTGGAACGTCCATATTTAATGAATATATGAAGTCACATTGTCATCTTGCCGTTGCCCAGTGTATTGCTGGTGACCCCTATGCAAAACATCTGATGATCCCGATTTATATACTTGTTAATTTGCATAAGATAACCCAGCATCTATTTATGTAGTCACAAACTGAATCTGCCACGTATTCCAGTAATACACGGGGTTTAGGGAAAGGAGCTTGCACATGATCCGCACTAGTTTACAGGGAGGTTTATACAATAGATTCTATGTAGGATTTTCGTGATTGAAGGATTATCTACAAGAAATGGCTATTGATAGGATGGACTTGTTAACTGGGGAAGAATATGTCAAACCAGAAAGGATTGAGAGTCTTTTTAGCATGGGACTTTTCAGTTAGGCTCTCGTGATTTGGCTTTTTGATTCGGTCGGCATAAAGAGGTACTGTGGTTCTATATGATGGGTTGAAATTATGTATAGGGAGAATGGGAATTTAGCGTGGTTTTCCTGTTTCTGGTTTTAACTTCTTGCTTTAGAATCCAGAGATTTCATATGGGGGGTTTTCGGAGCTGTATCCTTTTTTTTTAGCATTTAATGAATATACGCTATAATGTTTTTGTGCTTTGGAGGTTTGACAATGACGCGTTTTAATGACCATGTTGCATTGTGCTGATCAGCTTATTGACTGTTGGTTTCTCTGCTCTGTGGAGAAGCTTATGTAAATGTTGGAAAAAAAGGGAGAGGATTGCTGATTGTTCCAAGCAAAGAAAAATTTAGAAATAGAATTGTCTGGTTGAAGTTGTATAGTAATTAAGAGAAGCCAGTTATTTTGTGGAAATTAAAGTCGTGAAGAACTATCTCTATTGTCTCCATGAGTTTTCCGACAATATTTTGCCAAGATTGTCTGATTCAACATGTTAGTAAAGGATCTTTTTTGCTAAACGAATTGGCAATTGAGTGTATTGAGCAGGTTAGTAAACACATGCCAAATCCGAGTGATTTTACATTATCAAGCGTAACTTGGAAGGTTCACTGTCACCACCATGTAAAATAGATTCGCCTAGTTTTTCATCTCTTGTTTAGTTTGAACTTGAGGCCATATTTAAGACCTGTCTCGTTGTTATTGGCTCTAATTCTGAAGCATTCCTGCAGCAGAGTAATATTTACTTTATCACCTTATTCTTAATATATGTTGCAGGTTTTATACGCTTATGGTCTTATCTACTGCACTTTTTGGGAAACCAGCGTTTAGGAATCTCATTTGCAATGGACTTGTGCTTGCAGAAGATGGGAAGAAAATGAGCAAGAGCTTACGAAATTATCCCCCACCAATGGAAGTTATAAATGAATATGGGGCTGTAAGTTTAATTTGATACTGTTTCATTTTCTGTCATAGGATTGAACTGAAATTTGTCCGGTTTTTAATATCTAATTAAACTCTCTTTAGTTGCCGTGATTCCTTGTCTGTTGCACAGGGCTTATTTTAGTTCTTAGTTCGGCACTGGGAATGCTTCATTGCCTAACATAAGCATTGAAAACCGTAACTTCGTCCTGTGCTTGCATGGGTTTTGGGGTCTCCAGTGACATTTTAATCTTTCTTTCATTCATCATTTATTATTTCCTGCTTGTATTGAGTTTATCTTTTTCCCCTCTTTAACAGGATGCTCTGCGTTTGTACATCATTAACTCGCCTGTGGTACATGCAGAGCCATTGAGGTTCAAGAAGGATGGTGTATTTAGTGTTGTGAGTTTCATTTTATTTTACGCTTTCGTTAAATTAAAATACAGTGGCATAGCGTGTAATTGAAATCTTAGTGTACAATATAGGTTTTGTTTTTCATTTTTTTCATTTGAGTTCCACCTGAATTATCACTCTTGATTCTGTAGGTGAAAGATGTTTTCCTTCCATGGTATAATGCCTATAGATTCCTTGTTCAAAATGGAAAAAGGCTTGAGGTTGAGGGCCTACCGCCATTTGTACCAGTTGATCTTGCAGAACTACAATTGTCAACAAATGTGCTGGATCAATGGATAAACTCTGCTACTGAGAGCCTTGTTCAGTTTGTTCGGCAAGAAATGGATGCATACCGGTTGTACACGGTTGTGGCTATATGTACTTTTCGGTGTTTATGTACATAAAATGTGTAATTTCAGGTGCAGCCTAACCGTTTGTTTTTGTTTTCTGATTCTTAGGTGGTTCCTTATCTTCTGAGGTTCATTAACAACCTTACAAATATATACGTTCGGTTCAACCGTAAGAGGCTCAAAGGCCGGACAGGAGAAGAAGATTGTCGTATCTCACTGTCAACACTTCATCATGTACAGTATTTTTTTCCTAAGATTAATTTTTTATTGTTTTTTATGCATTTTGATTGGTGGTTATTTTGTTAAGCCGTGCATGATATTTTGTTTTTCTGCATTTGGTTTGTTTACTTCTCTCATTGCTTGGTGTGTTATTTAGTTTATTTTTTTGAGTAATTTAACCATTTCTCTAGGTAACTTCTTGTTTTCAAAAAGGTCAAATCCTCAGTTTACAGCCTTATTACGATTATTGTTATTATTATCCGGTCGTGTTGCATTGAAGTTCCACGTAAAAATTCAACGTCCATTTGAATTTTCTATAAACCACAAACTTAACCTTCATGTCCTTTATCATCCCACCTTGCATTTTAGGAAACCATTTATAAGACTGACTAGCGAAAATAAATAAACAGTGACATTACAATAAATAAACAGTGACATTTTATATGGGACTGCTTATTTGTCCACGGATTTTCTTTCATTTGTCCTCAGTTTCTACCTGCTATGTCCAGGTTCTCTTAACCACGTGTAAGGTAATGGCTCCATTCACACCATTCTTCACCGAGATTCTTTTCCAAAACTTGCGCAAGGTCGTAAAAGGATCAGAAGAAAGTATTCACTATTGCAGTTATCCCAGTACATCAGGGAAGGTATTATTTTCTTATAAAGCCTTCAGCAATGTTTGCTACGTTAGATGATTCATATGTTTACTTACGAATGTAAATTATGTGTTCCTGTGCAATCCACATTCTCAACGCACCCTCTTGGATGTGAATCCATGTTTGCTCTCTCACCGATGCGAAATAATTCTTCTTTATTAAATCTTAGAGAGAGGAGCGCATTGAGCAAAGTGTGACAAGAATGATGACTGTCATTGATCTTGCACGCAACATCCGGGAGCGTTATAACAAACCTATCAAAACACCACTAAGGTATTTGCCCTTTCTCGTCTTTTTTATATATTTTCAGCTTTGATTCGTACCTGGGTCCTGATTTCTTATGGTGCTTCAGAGAAATGGTGGTTGTACATCCCGATACAGATTTTCTTGAAGATATTACCGGTAAACTGAGAGAGGTCTGTCTTAAGATTTTCCAGACCTATATAGAATTCTTCTTAGTTTTATTCTTCTCTAAGCATGCATGTGCCGACGAAGCATAATATGCCTAAACTTGACGTTCACATTAAAATACATCAGTTATGTGTTTCCTTGTGTAAAATTATTTCACCATACTGACTTCTGGTTATTTGGTTTATCTTCATGTTACAAAGTGTGTTTCACCATTTGCTCATGTTGTTTGACATTTTCATGCTTTAGATTCTTGTTTTCATGTGTATTATATTTAATATACCTTGATTTGCAATGCAGTATGTGACAGAGGAACTCAATATTAGGTCAGTGGTTCCTTGCAATGATCCCTTGAGATATGCTACTTTACGTGCAGAACCAAACTTTAGGTAATATCCTCGTTAACTTTTTTAATTTTCTTTATTCCAAGTTTTCCAATCCTCTCACCACGTGTTTTCCTCTGTCAGTGCATTAGGTAAGCGACTAGGAAAAGCAATGGGTTCTGTTGCCAAGGAGGTCAAGGCAATGTCCCAGGCTGACATCTTAGCATTCGAGAGTTCAGGAGAAGTCATTTTCTCTGGTCACAGTTTAAAACTTACAGATATAAAGGTTCGCTCAATTTAAATTCCTTATTATTAACCGTGTTTATGGTTAAAGTATGTCTCCATTGTTCCTAGCTGTACCCGACAAGGGATGGATGTAAACTCGTGAGCAAATGATGGTTGGGCTAATCGTCTTACCTAATCTTTATGACGCGCTGGCCATGATTGTATTATGTAGGAAATATTTGGGAGAAAGGAATGCTGAAATATTCTGCAGAAAACATAATGACTATATACAAAATTAGTTCATCTGTTTGTGTTCCTTGAATCTTTCTATAGAAATTGGAAGAATGCTTCTAAGAGGTATCAATATGTTTACTGTTTCTTTTTTGGGGTAAATAGGAATGTATTGAATGTTTTATGTTGGACGCTAAATAAAAAATAATATTAGATGTATAGCGAAATGAGACCAAAAATGAAGGTGGACAGAATCCAACAATAATTGAACTTGAACTTTTTTTTCTTTACGGACCATCAATTTTCTAATGAAATAGGATCTTTTGAGCTTATACAGTGTGTAACAATGTACAGGTATCTCTTGAATATTAAGTTGCCTTTAGTTCCCTTCCATCACGTACTCAAATTTCGTAGGAGAGTTGGTCATTTGCTGAGGCTTGGAATCATGAGTCCGCTGCTTATTCTGTATGAAAAAGTTATCCTCAAGGAATATGTTTATTCCTCTGATTTCAGATTTTGCGGGAATTCAAGCGTCCTGACGATGTGCAAGAAAATGAAATAGATGCAGCTGGAGATGGTACACTATTCTTCTCTGTTCTTTTTAAAAGTTAGTTATACAGTGATGCATTGGAGTTACTAAAGTTATGCCTATTCAGGTGACGTGTTAGTGGTCTTGGATCTACGATCTGATGATTCTCTCTTTGAGTTAGGAATGGCCCGTGAGGTAAATTTAAGTTTCTCTTCTTTTTTTTTTTTAATCGATGATATCATTCACTTAGTCGCGAGTTGATTATTTGTTATTTACCTTGCTTTTTTAACCGTCCAATGCCTTGTTTGAGTCCATGCGCTCAGTTCTTGCTCATGTGGACATTTGACCCGCATAATTTAGGCATATATCTGCTGATCATGCATAGTTAGATACTTCTGAAGTGCTGTAGATTGCCAGAAGATTACAAATAGAGAGCCTAAGATGTCCCCCCAGATGCTCATTTTCCTGGATGGTGACGTGGGTTGCACCCCATTATTACACCTGTCTACCGCATTTTTTTTCCACAAGAAATGGACCAAAGAAAGGGTCAAGATTGCCTTCCAATATCATGGGTTCTGCCTTACCCGTTTTTTTTATTATTTTTTGTTAAAAGAGAGGATTTCCCATCTTTTCGTATTTTACACACATTATCTTCCATCCAAGCTGGCATTTTTATTTTTATTTGATCCTGCCGCTGACCATTTTTTTGAATTAATTTTTATTCAGGTCGTGAACAGGATCCAGAAGTCGCGCAAGAAAGCTGGCTTAGAGCCGACGGACGTGGTGGAGGTCTACTTCGAGCCGTTAGATGAAGAGAAACATGTTTTAGAGCGTATTCTGAAATCCCATGTGGGTGCCCATAATTTCATTCATTTTTATTATTATTTTTTATTTTTGAACTCTTCCTTCTCACTCCCCCATTTTATGCGCAGGAAAATTATGTGAGGGAAGCTCTCGGTTCTCCGCTGCTTCATCACGCCAACCTTCCTCCAGATGCTGTAAGCATCAGATGACGTTTCAAATCCCTTATGATCCTTGGGCCGGCCTCATCCCTGCATTATATTATATAATGCTCTCAGGTCATCATTTATGAAGAGAAGTTCCACGGGGTCTCCGGATTGTCGTTCTCCATCAGGCTGACGAGGCCCTGTCTGGTGGTCAACTTTGATGCCATTTTGACTTCGTACTCTGGTAAAATCCCTCCGGTCAACGATTGGAACACGTTTGTTCATCATGTTCTAAGCTTGGGATTTTATAATTTTTCAATGCCCTCTTCCTGTTGTCATTCAGGAAACAAGATTTTTGCTGAGAATCTCCGGACGTATCTGTCATCGAGGGATCACTCCAACCTGAAGTCGGAGTTTCTGGCCGGGAAGGGGAAGGTCGGTGGCCTCTGACTTTCTCCCATTGAATTCTCCAAATGGTCAACGCCTCCGTGACATGTTGGCGCGTGCAGATCCGCGTAGGCTGCATCGAGGGTCAGCCCGCCGTGGACGTGAATGTCGGCGAGCACCTCTTTCTAACTGCCGGGGATTCCTACGTCAACCGGGACTGAACTCCCGCCGAGGTCAACGCTTCAAGATGACATTTTTCGTGTTCATATCGATGCTAGCCTTTCGCAGGAAATCTGCCAATTTAATTTTAATATTCGCTTGAAGGAAATGAAAAAAAAACGCCGCGCAAATTTTTCGATTGACTATTTTTCTCAGTTCTATCCGAATCATATGCTCAATTTGTCTGAATATTTTACGAAATTAGTGAATGATAAGTTGTCAAAGTGATTCCATTCCTTGAATGGATCTGCGCTGACTTATCCCCCCACCTCTAGAGGGACCCACTCGGTTCCGTAACGATGGCAGATCGGAGATTATTCCCGCTCAAAATATTCGCTTTTTTATTGGTTTAATTAGATGACTGCCATCTGTCTACCACGTGTCCTCTAATTGAAGGCACGTGGGATTGTTTGCTCGGATGGGTTGGTTGGTGAGTCACCTGGCCGTTGCAGCGACGTCTCGCCGGCGGCTACCGCGGCAGCGAGTTAATGAGCTCCGGCGACTATTTTCCCGTTGTCGTCTCCGGCGCCGGCGTCTCCGCAACGGTGCAATTTTTTTTTTTTACCGCCTTTAATGTCCACTGCGTAGATGCGGGTAAATGAGACCCTTCGAACATACGTGGATGGGTTTCCTTTTGGGGAAGGGGGGGGGGGATAATTTTAGGTCTCTGAACTATCCTGAAGCTATCGCCGCCGCCGGCCGACAAGGTCAACGGCGGCCGACGTTCTCGAGAAAATCGGAGACGGTCTTCATCCTCGGCCGCGACTCCGGGTTGAGCTCTGTGCAGGCCATCGCCAGCTGAAAGACGGAGAGGATCTCCTTCTTGGCCTCTTGCTCCCGGTGCAGCAACGGGTCTATTAGCTCTGCCAGCGGCCTCTCCTCCTCGAAGCCCTTCCTCACCCACCTCGCCAGCTCCGCCGGGTCCATCGTCGGCGGCCGCGGGGACGGCGCCGCCGCCCGGCAAGGGGACGACAGCTCGGGGGTCCTCCCCGTCAACAGCTCCAGCAGCACGAGCCCGAAGGAGTAGACGTCCCATTTCTGTGCGGGCCTGCTCCCCGGGACCTGGTGCGCCTCTGGTGGCAGGTAGCCGTTTCCCCGGCCGGGAACGGCGGCGCCGCCGTCCAAGATGCCGGCGATGTGGACGAGGCGGCGGAGGCCGAAATCGGAGATATGGGGGTTGAACTCGCCGTCGAGGAGGACGTTGGAGGGCCTGATCTCGCCATGGACGAACTTCCGGGAGCTGCACTCGTGGATGTGGGCCAGCCCCTGCGCCGTCCCTCTCGCTATCTTCATCCTGGTCGTCCATGGCAGCACAGGCTGACCCAATCGACCTGCAATAAGAACACTGAGATTTCATAACCGGCGCTACTTAGCTTGAGATAAGATGAGGAGGAAGGAGGATGAGGAGAGCTGGGCCGTCTTCTCACCACGGAGGGCGGTGGAGAGGCTGCCATTGGAGATGAACTCGCTAACAAGTAGCTTCTCGTCGGAGGACCAGTAGTAGGCCCTGAGGCGGACGATGTTGGGGTGCCGCACGCGGGCAATGGCCTGCGCCTCCGCGGCGAACTCCTTCCGCCGCTGAGCGCCGCCCTCCCCCAGCCGCCGCACCGTCACCGGCACCCCGCTCCGGAGCACCACCTTGTAGACAATCCCCAGGCTGCTCTTGCCCAGCACGTACGCCGACGCCCTCAGTAGCTCGTCCAGCTCGAAGGAGAACCCCTTGTCGACGGCCACCAGCTGCCCTTCTTCTTCCTCCGCCGCTGCGCCGTCTGAGATCGGTCCCTCCTCCGATGGCGCCGCCGGTGGGCTGAAGCAGAAGCACCCCAGGCAGCAGGGCTCGCTACCTCCTGCTCCCTCTCCCCCCAGTTTGGTCTTCCTGCTGCAGCTGCACCCGCCGCGGCTGGTGAGCCTCAGCTTCCAGAAGGCATATAACAGGACACCGCCGATCACTGCTACGCCCACGGCGTCTGCGACGGCGATGATGATGATTTGCCCCGGCTTGAGCCCTTTCCTCCGGGCTTGACCTTCGCCCTCATCACTGTGGGAGAGAGGGGAGGACCTGGGCCCTGTGGGGGGGGCGGCGGCGGGGTCCTTGCAGGGGTTCAGGAGGGGCAAGCCGCAGAGCTTGGGATTGTCGAGGAAGACGGTGAGCTCCTGGTTCGACAAAACGCCCACCCGAGGGATCTTCCCTGAGAGGTCGTTCCCCCGGAGGTCGAGAGTCGCCGGCGGCGGCAGATTCCCCAGGCTGCTTGGGATCTCGCCGGAGAATGCGTTGTGAGAAAGATTCAGAATACCCGATAGCGATCTGAGACTGCCGAGATCTGGAGGAATTGGCCCGCTGAGGTTGTTTCTCGACAGGTCGAGCAGCATGAGGCTGTCGAGCTGAGGCCATATCTCTGTAGGTACCTCCCCGGAGAGCCGATTATCGGAGAGAGCGAGCTTCTTCAGCTGCCGGCAATTGCCGAGGCGGGCGGGAATCCCCCCGGAGAGCGCGTTCCCCGAGAGATCGAGGTTCTGGAGGCGAGGGAGGTCGCAGAGGGAAGGAGGAACCGGCCCGGAGAGGTTGTTGGAGTAGAGATACAGGGCTCGGAGGGAGGTAGCTTCGGAGAGCTGGGGAGGGATGAAGCCGGAGAGGGAGTTGCTGTGGAGATTGAGGCGGCGGAGGAAGGAGAGGGAGCCCAGCTCGGAGGGAATGTAGCCTTTGAGGCCCTTCCCGGGAACGGACACGGAGACCACGCGGGGGTAGGAGAAGCCGGGGACGGCGGCGCAGGAGACGCCAGGCCAGAGGCAGGGATCGGCGTCGCCCTCGTCCCACGCAGCGAGGGCCGCCGCCGGGTCCGCCGCAACGGCGAACTTGAAGGCCAGCAGCGCGAGCCCGTCCGGCGAGAGCGCGGCGGAGAGGTACACTTGCACCGCGACAAAGGAAGAGAAGAAGAGGATGAAGACGCAGGGGCGGAGACTCATTTGCTGTGGAGCTGGAGCAGATGGAGTTAGAAAGGTCTTGGCCGGGGGGGATCCCGAGGGTCGCCGGAGGAAGAAGACGGAGAAGCTCCACTGGTTATCACTGTGGGAGAAAGATCGAAAATAAATTGCTCCACTCCACCGGGGCCATAGTCTTTGCTACCTCTGTCGACAGAGCTCGGTGGGGACGGAGGGAAGGGGGGCCGAGGGGAAGCTCTGGTTGCCGTGGTGGCGGGGGCGTCGGAACGGAGCTCGCGGAGGGAGTTAATGGCGGGCTGATGGGGAGAGCGGAGGGGTGGTGGGTCCTCTGCAGAAACCCACGTAGAAAGAGACGTGGAGAAGAAGGGACTGACTACCTGGGGAGGAAGCAAGGTGCCGGAAATGGACGGCGGCGGCGGGAGAGGGGGAGTTGGTGGCGGAGGATCTTCCCCCCACCGGTCGACCCGTTTCTAACCGGCGGCCCCCCCCCACCTGCTATCTTAAGAAGTCTTCACCAGTCTCACTCCCTCTAGCCTCCACTGCGGCCTCTTCTCCTTCTCCCGGAGGCTTGGCGGCGTCTGTCCGCGGGTACTCCGCTCTGCATGTGGGAACTGGTCCTGGACGACGACATCTGACCCGGAGCGGCCCGCCCAGATTCCCCAGCTGTCTACGCCTCTCCCCACCTCCCCCCCCCCCCTCTCTCTCTCTCTCTCTCTCTCTCTCTCTCTCCCCGGAGATGACCCTATCAGCCTCTCATGTGGCCCGCTAGACGCTCTACATAAATGGGGCTTCTTTAATATATCATGTTTCGGCGAGCTTGGAAGTTAGCGCAAAGCCGCAGAGAACCCTCCCAGTCGAAGGTCTGCTGGTGGAGAATGGCGGCGGGTCGGAAGGCGCCGGCGAAGAGCACCCGCCGGTTTGAGCTCTTCGTCTCCCCAACGGGGGGAACCCGAACAGAGAGCTCAGTTGCAGACTTACAGTGGCCCCCTGTTTGAGAAACAGCTCCATCATTTTTAGGGATTTGGGAAATGCGTGAAGCGGAATGGCAGCATCCGTCTTTGGACTATCTCTGCGGCAGCTGAACCTCCGGACGATCTGTCGAGCCGATGGGAAATGGAAGATCTTGCGGGGTCCCCGGGAAATAAAATACGTCCATTCATGACGGGTCGGACCCCATCAACGACCACGAGCTCCAACGAAAGAGATTCAGACGGTAAATCGCTTACGCCAGGGTAACTCTCCTGATCTTGGATCATCATCGTACTACACGAAACCAAGTTTCTATCGTCTTCATCGATCATATCACGAAGAACAAACGACGAATCACGACTGGATAATCATGCAAAATGCAGTTTTTTTACTCAAATCCAAATGAGAATGCGACAGAAGAACCCAAGTTACTCGAGAGATAAGGTCGGCAGGGAGTGTGCATTATTCATGGTGCTTTTTATAAATATATTTAAATATATCGTAATTTTTTTTGAAAAAAAAGACTCTTTTAATGGTTTATCTGCCTTCAACCCCCTCCACTCTCTCCCCTACCTGGGAAAGAAACCATCACTCCGACAATCAAGCGCGGCCACCCCGCCGTCTATTGTTCGTTCCTGCAGCCGGCATGGCCGCCGCTTATCCCGTTGGGGGTCGTCTTCTTTCCGGCGAGTAGCGGGTCGCAACCTCGGTTTTTTCTTCTTTTCTGAGTGGTTGTTCCATCTCCACCTGTTTGTTCTCGAAGCAATTCAGCAGAGCGGGAGGGCAGATTCGGCCTGGGCAATGGAAGACGCAGAGAGTAACAGGTCCCCAGATGAACCCGCCGAGGGCTCCCAATCCTCTGAGGTATTCTAGCTCTCTCTCTCTCTCTCTCTCTCTCTCTCTCTCTCTCTCTCTAGCTCGCTCAGTCCATCTCTCTTCTGTAAATAAGAGATCGGAGAAGGGAGCTGAAGAGGGGACGGCAAGGCCGCGCCTGCTGCAGAGTCTGGGGCTCTCGTTCCTGGTCATGGCCCGCATGGCGTGCCGGGCGGTGCAAGACCTCGAAGGTCCCGTGGGCACCCTAGCCAAGAAGGTGGCATCAATGGCCGCCCCACTCCTTCCCCTCCTGGAGGCGCAGTGGCTCTCCCTCCTCTCTTCCACCGACGGCCGCATCCTCGCTGTTGAGGACGCCGTCGCCTCCGCCTTCCCTCCGGCAGCTCGCCTCTTCCACGCCCTCGACAAAAAGATAGTCCTCCTCTCGGAGGCTCTCCCGGAGAAGGTCGATGAGTACCTTCTCCGCCGACTCCCCACCATTTTCGACCACTTGCCGTTCCTCGGCTGGGTCTCCGCCAAGTTCGTCGCCGGTACGACGACGCCCTCCGCCGCCATGGAGATCGCCGGCGAGCACCTGCCGGAGGAGCCCACGGTGGAGGAGAAGCTCGATTCCTCCAACGAGGAGGAGTTGCAGGAATCCGACGATGAATCGGGGAGCGCTCGGAGTTATCACGAGGATATCAGGGACGTGGAGGAAGCCTGCAAGGCGATCCTACAGAAGCTTCAGAGAGCATGGTCCGTGAAGGAAGACGCCCTCGAGAAGGAAGAAGGCGTTCGAGTGGTGGAGGTGGGGATCGAGCTGCCGATGGAGGATCTGATTCTTGAGCTGTTCGACGTGGGGTGGTCGCTGAGGTCTTCATGGACGATCTCTGCTCCTCGCCGTCGAATGAGAAGAAGATGGCCTGTGTGTCCATGTATATAAGTGGGCTATAGTCATTTTTTAACCAAATTCGGTATCTATCACTCTTATTAATATCATAAAATATCACTCATCTGAAGATAATTCCCCACCGAATATAAAATTGGGTCCTCTTTGCCCACTGCAGCCTATCAGTGATATTGTTCTTCTGATTTAAGAAACTTAAAATTTGTATAAATAATAAATATTTTAAAAAAATCCAAAAATTTACGTCCTTTGTTGGAAAAAAAAAATTTATGATCCTCACAAAATAGTACTAGATCAATTATTGATGAATCCGTTCTTTTAATGCCAATACCAATAGAGCTAGGAAAAAAACTTGCCAACTTCCTTTTAGTCCATATGATTTGATATCTGGATGGTGAGAATAAACTATCTCTATGATAATCATTCTTAGTACATTGCACAATCATCAATATGAACTAAAAAGCAAATCCTTTTGACTGACTTATAGGTCTAGGCACATAAATAATGGGGTTTTATGATAATTCACTTGCTAAGATTTTTTGTATAAACTATTAAATTTGGTTCCCAGTAATTTTCTCATTGAATCTTTTTTACATGCCCACACTAAATAAAATTAAATACAATGTAGATATTCTTGGATTTCAAATAGATATTGGGCTTATTTAAATGTACTCGTATATATATATATACGAATAGTATATATCATTTTATTGATTGATAAATATATAGGAGCTTAACAATCATCATCACATTACGTCAAATAATAACTTCCTTTGGTAGTCCATATTTTAATGAAAAAATTTTTATCATTTGGGGTGATAATTATATTAGTTGTTTTTAGTCCCCATAAAACCTTTGAAATAAACAAGTATTTTGCATGTTTTAGTATTTCCAAAAGAGGAATTAACAAATATCCCAATCCTTAATTAATGGCCACATGGATGACATAATCTGAGTCGACATATTAGGGGATTTAAGCTATAATGGTACAACTTTATTCCAAAAATATAATCTAAAGTCATGAAAATGGTTATAGAGAGGGAGAGAACTTGGTAAGAGGGAGACATAGATAGATAGGTAGTTAGATAGATAGATAGAGAGAGGGAGAGAGAGAGAGAGATGGACAAGTAGCAAAACTGCAAGTTTTACAACTACAAGTTATTTTATATGAAAATTTTATTAAAATGAATAAAGATGATAAAATAAATCACGGTAAATATCTGTATATTTTATTATTAGACTGGTAAATAGTTTAATTTTTAAATATTATTATATTGGCAGTTGATATCTCATCTTAGTAATTATCGGATGCCGCGAAAACATTCCGGTGTCTCCGTCCCGTTGACGTGGCTGGCTCCTGAATGGTGGGCCCGGAAGGGCAGAGCACCCCGCCCGTGCCATGCGCTACGCAACAGTCGCGTCTCCGAAGAGATGCGCGGACGTGGCTGGCCGCCTCCTTCCAATCACGTGACTTGAACCAAGGCAAACGTCGCCTGGCCACAGGCTGAAAACGTGGCCTCCCTCCACAGCTCCAGAGCGAACGGTGATTAGACACGTGTCTGGACGTGTGGCGAGCATTCTCCGCCACTCTGGAAGACTCCGGTCGGGTGGCACAAAAAGTAATTTATATGAATTTTTAAGGGTAAATGGATAATTGTCGTCGTCTGTTCCCTCAAAACCTCTCCGAGGTCCAAACCCTGCGATCCTCTTCCTGTGCACCAGCGGCTGCCAGGGCCTTGTGCGCTCCTCCGACGACCTCGAAATGGCCGCAATCTGCCGCGCAGGGGCCGCCGCCCGGTCCCTCGCCCGCTTCCTCGGCGCCTCCCGGACCCGATCCTTCGGCGCAGCGGCGGCGATCCGGGTGGAGTACGAGAGCGACGACGAGTTGGAGTTCGATCGCCGCCGCGGCATCGCCGGAATGGCGGACGCGTGCGGGGAGGCGGAAGGGAGGAGCGTGCAGTGGGTGTTCATGGGGAGCCCCAGCGCCCGGAGGCACGTATACGCCAATCGGATCGCGCAGCTCCTCGGCGTCCCCTACATCTCCATGGGCGGCCTCGTTCGCCAGGAGCTCCACCCCCTCTCGTCTCTCTACAAGCAGGTCATCTCCGCCTCATCGCCCCCGCTGCTTGGGAATTTTCTCGATTCTTTGTTTTCTTCTCCTCTTTCTGTGGTGTTGTGCTCGGATCAATTCCTGCGACCCTTTCTTTTCTTCTGGAGGGCTCTGGTACGGAATTTTTTCGACACGAGGGATCATCATGTCATTTCAGAATATCGGCATTTGAAACCCACGAGTTCTTCAACTGGCGCCTATGAGAGATATTGTTCTCTGGCTTCGTCATTTATTGCCCCTCATTCATTGTTCTTCTTCATTCACGAGAGGAGGGAGATTTGTGCCTTTTGCCGAGTGTTCTTGATCGAAATGCAAGAAACACCTATCGATTCCGCCTGCGGTTTGCGAGCCCATACTCCCCAGGGAGCGACCTCCAGTTGTTTCTGGTCTCAGCATACCCCGTCTCCACGCTCTTTGTGAACTGTGTGCCGATGAGCTCTGGTGGGGTTTACCTGGTCTGCTTGTTGCTGTCTGGGCGGCGTGTTCGCATTCTCCGTGTTGGAACATCTCGAAAGGTCTCGGTAAGGGAAAGGAAGCAGTCCACTGATTGTCCCCGTTCTTGTCTTTCAGATTGCGAATGCTGTGAATGAAGGGAATCTCGTACCGGAGGATATCATATTTGCTCTTTTATCACAGAGGCTCGAAGAAGGGTATGCCAAAGGCGAAAGGGGGTTCGTTCTGGATGGGATCCCACGGACCCGGGTGCAAGCTGTGAGTCACAACATCCCCCGAGTCTTATCGTCGCTTTCTCTTGCTGATAGGAAAAACAATTAACTTCGTGTCAAAATCATAGAATCTCTTTTGTTGGTGATCATGATTTCATGAAAGACTTTTATTCTCTGAGTCACAACATACTGTTTTTTTCCTCAAAATCTCTCGTAATGAATGCATTAAGAATCAGTCCAGAATAATGAATAATAATGCTTTGGTGGTTAGCAATTTCATCAGAGAATGAAGATGGTTGCTCATTAATCATGCTTGATGTGTTTCTCTAAGCACCTGCATTGGATGAACCAGGAACGATTACGTTACCCACAGTAATGACTGGTATTTCAAAATTGCTTTTTTTGTTGCTAGAAAGGCCTGATCTTATGAAGTCTATAGTTAAAAATGGTGTGTAAAAAAGGCTGAATCTGAAGGCGACATCAAGAAAATAATCTCTTTTCCTCTTTCGTCAGGAAATCCTCGATCAAGTCGCTGATATCGACCTAGTTGTAAACCTCAAATGCATGGAAGACTGCTTGGTGAAAAAGCACCTGGGTGGCAGCATCTGTCCTCCCTGTGGCGCGTCTGACAACAATGGCCTCTGTGAATTGTCCGCCAGCGAATCATGCGTGTCAGTGAGAATGCAGCACTCTCAACTGGAAGCACCCTCTGCAATTGACGACGGGGAAGTTCGTCGGCAAAAGTTACAGCTGTATGTAGAGCAGGTATATCCATTTCTTCTCTGAGGTCAAACTCGCATGCATTGGAACATATATATATATATATCGGTTTATATTATATTCATGTTTAGATGATTCACTCTGGGAGAAACCTGGTAATCTCTAGCTTGTCAGAGTGGTTATTTTAGCTGACGTTGACAGTCGTTGACCATTCTTGAGAGGGACGACTGTCATCTGACAACTTTTTTTTTGGTTTAAATCTGAGAAACTAATCCATCCACAAAATTTTCTTTGAAGAGCCCGCGTGCAAAATTAATGCTCTGATTGAGCTTTCCACTCTTGCGGAGACCTGTAATTTGACCTAATGTGTTCGTAATTAACTGAATCCCTTCTCCCACCGGGCAGAGCAAACTGCTGGAGGACTACTACCGGAAGCAGAGGAAGCTGCTCGACTTCCAGGTGTCCGACGGCCCCAGGGAGACGTGGCGGGGGCTGTTGGCGGCGCTGCGTCTCCAGCACATCGACGCAGTTAATTCCTCGCCGACATTGACCCCCTGATGGGAGCCGCTTTCCAGTTTTGACTTCTGCAGCGAGCGAGAGGTACTGGGAGTTCCCACTGAGATATCCTGTGAGCAGTTTTGACCACGCATTGTAGCATGTTTCAGCCTTCATTTTTCCATTAATTTTTGGGCAAATGTGCCCCAAACCCATCCTTGATGTGCCCGTTTATTCATTGGAATTGAATACCCCCCACGGTCAACGGTCATCTGCAGGGCAGACTTTGACCGGTCGTTCCTAAATCTCGTGAAAAGCCCGAAAATGGGCCCTCTTGAAAGCCCGGAGAGAGAGAGAGAGAGAGAGAGAGAGAGAGAGGAATTCAAAGGGTCAAAATTCCAGTTTTTATTTGTCGGGGGGTATATGAGCTAATCGTCACCCCTCCAGACTTCGCGGAGCAGCTGGTATCTGGTCAACCTGGCGCCCCCGTCGGGCGAAGGCGTCGACGGCCAGGACCTGTCGGCGGCGATCAGGGTGAGAGGTGCGTCCAGCTCCTCCAGCTCGTCGTCGCTGGTGTGGGACTTGCGCAGCACGGCGGAGCCACTCCTCGACAGGAGGGGCCGTCCACGGGGGTCTCCGATGGCATACGCCACCGCCGCCGCTGGCGGCGGCGAATAGACCACCGGACCGGCGGCGCAGGGGAAGCTCCCGACGACCTCACCGCCGGCCGCCTCCATCTCCTGATGAACAGTTTTCACATAAAATCTGAGGGGAAAACGAGCAAATCAGCCTGGTTCGGGGGGCCAAACCTGTGAATCCAAGGCGTCGAGAAGCTCCTCCGGCACGGGGTCAGGACAGAACTCGTCGGGCTCAAAGCCGCAGAGGATCCTCCTCAGAACCGGCGCTCCGAAGCTGGGGAAGACCTTCAAGAAGAAGCTAAAGGCTTCAGAAGACGAGCTCCGGGAAGAGGATTCATGGGGAGGGGGAAAGGGAGGACCTCTCTCCTGATGGAGTCGTCCAGGAGCATGTCCTTTGGGAGCATCAGGAGGTCGCTCAGAGCATTCAGCAGGGGGAAAGATTTGGGGGATGCGGCGGCTTCCCGCCGGCGATCGTCTCCTCCCTCGCCCTCGGAGGTGTCGTCGTCGTCGTCGATGCCGAACCAGTCGGTGAGCCCCCTGGACCAGTTCCCAATCTGCCAACACCAGCGGCGAGAAATAGAAATCCGTAGTTGGTCAGCTGAATCATCTTCCTCCCTCCGGATCGGTGCAAGATCAAACCCAAAACCAGTAAAGAGAGAGAGAGAGAGAGCACTGACAGCGTTCTTCAGCTGGGCGCCGGCGCCGAAGCTCGATTTGCCGGCGGCGATGGGGAGAACCCTGTGATCAGTGATCGGGTCGGAAATGGGATCGGTCGGAATGTCGTCGCCGGGTTCCCGAAGGAGCGCGTTGAACATGGCGACGTCGAGTCGCGCCACGCACTGCTCCATGATCTGACCGCCGGACGAGAATTTTCAGGAGAAGAATCATGAGAGAAGAAGATGAAGGCCACGAGGAATCGAAGACGACTGCTCCGGGGATCCTCGTACTCACCAGTCTGGGCAGCATGGGCAAGCAGCCGCACTGGTGGCCGCCAGCCCGAACGGGGCAGAGCCTCTCGCAGGCGTCCTTGAAAGCCCTCTTCCACAGCTCCATGGAGAAGCTCGCCTGGTTCTGATCCTTCGCACTCGACTGCCCCCCATGGCCGTTCCTCGCGCTCCAGCTCCCCTTCGCCCGATCGATTTCATCGGCGGATTGCATGTGTGGCGTCAGAGTCTACAAAAAAGAGGAAGAAATGCCCTTCTGAAGACCGGATCAAGCTACCAGCGATAGAGAGAGAGAGAGAGAGAGAGCTTCTACGATTTGACCTGCCACCACAGAGACTCGACGACCCGGGAGAAGATCCAGGCCTCGATCTTCTCCAGCGCGGAGATGAATGTGTTCGGGTCCTCCCAGTCGTCGAGATCATCCATGAAAGAGAGCTTTTTCTGGCTCTTGGCCGTCGAGTCCCATCTCAAGGGGCTGGGGTTCCGATCTCGCAGGTTTGACATCGCCGGGTCAGATGGGTCAACCCCCTGAGACACCATCGCCCTCAAGACTGCCGCGTTGGAAAGCCAGAAAGTCAACCTGCACAAGGGATGAATCTCCATGAAACTCGGTATTACCAAGATCGGAAGCGCCCTGCGCGTACCTCGGAACATCGTTTCCGCAGGCTTTCGCCACCAGAACCAGGCCCGAGACGGCGCTCCTGGCGGCGCCGCCCCTTCTTCCTCGGGGCTCCTCCCCGCAGGCGCGAGAGTACAGGCGGAGGAGCCGCCGAGCTGGGGTGTGGACCTTCTGGGCGGAGCTTCCGTGCTCAGCGACGACGGAGTAGAGCCCGATCTCGACGGCCGCCGCCTCTCTCAGCTCCGCCTCGAGCATTTTGACCCTGCACTCCAGCTCGTTGACCCTTTTAGCGGAAAAATTATTCCCCGCGTTCCTGTAGCTCTTAGAACCACGGCGAGCATGCCCCAGAACATCAATTTCCTTCACATCTTCCGCAGAACTATCGTTCCCGGCGGCGAGCGGCGGCGGCCGGACGGATTTCAGACTCGCCGGCTTGTCGCCGGCGGGGTCGCCGCCATCTGTCACAGGGAAGCTTTTGCCACCTTGGTCTTCCTCAGGAGACTTCTGCGGAGCTCCTGACAGTTGACCGACTGTCGACTGTCCATTGGAGTCGTCGGCCAAGCATCTAATTTCGACTGAATCATTCTGGGCTTCGTCTACGGTCCGTCCCCCGTTCTCCGGCGGGACCTCTTCGCCGTCCTTCTCCGAGAAGCTCTCTCCTTCACCATTGCTGATTATCCCACCATTTTCTGGTACGATCACTTCATCTTCCCTCTCCAAGAAGCCTTCTTCCGCCCCGTTGCAGATTATTCCGCCACTTTCAGTCCGACCACCGTCATCATCTGATCTCTCCGGCAAGTCGCCCGCGTTTTCCGGACGTTCCGCCTTGTTCAAGGCGCCGTCCACGGTAAGATCGCCATTGACGCGGTGCTCAGTTTCTCTCTGCGCGGCCTCGGCGTCTGCCGTGCTCTCGGGGGCTCCCTCCTCAGCTCCATCGTTCTCCATCTTGCTGGTTTCTGGCTCTGTAAGTTCAGAGACGGTGGATGGCGGAGAACAGTCGGCGCCAGAGACATCCGATTTCTCTTGAATCATCGTTGAATTCCCCAGGGAGGAGCCGGTGACGAATGGAGATGGGCTTGCTCCTGCATCCTGTTCCACATTTTCCAGAGCTCGGATCACAATCGGTCAAACCCGAATCATGCAAAAAAATCGAGGGAGAGAGAGGAGAGAGAGAGAGAGAGAGAGAGAGAGAGAGAGAGAGACCTGATTCTGAGACGGCTCATCAGGATCCTTCGGAGGAGCGGAATGAGCCAAGGAAGAGTGGGAAGACGAGATGTCGTCGTCGGTGAAGGAGGCGATCTCCTCCTCTTCTGGGCATTCTCCATGCATCAATGGCGACACAGAATCACCGGCATCTCTGCCCGCCGATCCTTCTTCCTTCAACAAGCTCTCCGAGGAAGAGGACCCCTCCTCGGCCTTCTTGAGCGGCTGAATCCTGAGGAAGAGGACGGGTTGCGCCGTGTTCCTGAAGCTCCTCTTGCAGCTCACCGGGACCCCGAGGCTCACCGCTTCCCGTATCACGCCGTGCTCCGCCAGGTCCACCGCCGCGCTCCCCAGGAGTTGACCCCGCGCCGCCTTATCCCTCCTGGGTTCGTACAGGTTCAGCTCCAGGACGTTCCTCTGGAATGCGCCGCCATCGTTGCCCTTTCCGGCGGCCTCCTTCACAAGGGTGGCCTGGAGCTTGAAGGACTCGTCGAAGACGATCCTCCCCTCGTCGACGGAGGGGACGACAGGGCGCCCCGACCCGGAATTCTGATCTCCGTTCTCCCACTGAAGCGCGACGGAGCGGAGGGATCTGAGGGACTGGGATGGGGGCCATGGCTTTATTTCCTGCACATGGATGGTGAAGTCGACCTGGACAGAGGCCCCCTTCCTGTTCTTCGATCTGAGCCCCAGAACCATGGCCGGAGAGAGGATGATTCAGAATGATCGCCGGGGGGGAGCGGATCTTCTTCTCCGCATTCAATGGGCGAGGCTGACCCAGTCCACCTGCGCCGACGAATGCGTGAGAGATCCGCGGTAGGAGTAAAAAAAAAAAAAGAATCAGAGAATGGGTGCGGGAGATGATCGACAGGCGCGAATCGAGGAAGCATGAAGACAGTAATACGTCGGTAGGTTCGATCCAGAGCTCTGTTCATCGGCGGGGGAGAACAGGGTTTAAATCCGGAGAAGA
Organism: Spirodela polyrhiza; assembly: GCA_024713555.1. NCBI lineage: Eukaryota > Viridiplantae > Streptophyta > Magnoliopsida > Alismatales > Araceae > Spirodela > Spirodela polyrhiza. The sequence continues at coordinate 3,427,012 of CM046530.1, forward strand.
GTAAAGTGGGGTCGAAGGGATATCGCTGTAGACGGACTGCTGAGCATTAAATTCTGCACATCGCCTTCAGATCCGGAGGCGGAGTAGAATGACGAGGCGGCGGAGGGGAAGTGAAAGAAGGTAGAATAGAAGCCAATGCGGCGGCGGACTCCGACAGATCTTCCGGCGACATTGCCGGAGCTCGCACGCGCGATCAACCCCGACCCAGGACGGAAGCACCGGGAAAGAGGGTGTGCTAGGAATCACCTGAAGATCCGCAGTCGAGAATGTCTCGGTCGCCCCCTCAATCGAGAAGAAGATCCTCATCATCATAAATGCGGAGCACGGAAGAACTTCCGTGGCGCCCGGCGTTGGCCATGGAACCCTGGTCCAAGGGTAAACGATCGAGAGAGAGAGAGAGAGAGAGAGGGGGGGTTTGGCGGTGGAAGGGGAGACTTGCCTGCTGGTTCCTCCCAGATTATTAGGAAAATCCGTCAAAGACGTCAAATTGTTTCTCGTTCCGAGTTAACTAGTCGGAAGAGCGGCCATGCCCTCTCTCTCTCTCTCTCTCTCTCGCGGAGTAGCTTGGAGGCATGCACCGACAAGCTGACGCCATGACAGAATCCCGCGACCCACTCCAACACGGACCAAGAGCCGATGGACGGCAGCCGTCCCTTCGTCATCAAATCCTGAAAGGAGAAGCTCGCTGAGACGGACAGGGGTCCCCGTCGTCCCGGTAGCGGCGCTGTCGTTCTCCACCTGGCGTGCGCACGGCGGCCAGACGTCTCCAGGAGATCCCCCCCCCCTCCACGGCCCCATCTTCACCAGCCCGAGGCGAAGAGAGAGAAAGAGAGAGAGAGAGAGAGAGAAGAGATAGAAATGGGCTCTGGTTCACAACAAGCTTGCTCATCCGCTGGCGCTCTAATTCATGAACGAAGAGTTCGGTCGGAAGAATGCCCAGTAGCGGAGAACAAGGGGGCATTATCGGGCGGGCGACGGCACCGACATCGCCGGAGATTCGCGCCGGGTTTCATGCCTGCGAGGTGGCGTCCGACCGCTGGTCCCTGTCGGCGGTGGCCTGTACCTGGGCCGCGTACTGCAGGTTCCAGAGAACATCCTCGATCGAAGGCCGGAGGGACGACTCCGAAGACAAGCATTTATCCGTTATGGAGATGACCAGCGACAGGGATTCGTCGGCGGCGGTGCCGAGCACGGCCGGGTCGATTATTTGCTTCCGCCCTTCTTGCCTGCTGAACGACGTCCTCTACAAAAGGAGAGAATAACGCAGAGAGTCAACCGTATGTTCGCGCAGAATAAGTCAAACCCACTCGACATCTCTCCTCGTTGAAAGTCAAAGGGCCAGTGATCTGATCTCGATGGAAGATCGTACCATTTCGTTGAGCAAAAAGGCTTCGCCCCTTGCGGCCTGCGCCGGGCCGGTGAGAGTTTCCAGGATGATCAAGCCGAAGGAGTAGACATCATCCTCCATGCTTGTCATTTCCCTGAAAGAGATGGCATTAATTGAACAATAATGAGCAAAGAAGGACTTCTCATAAATAAATAAAAAGACCTCATTAATAGCGCTTTTGAAACTTCTAAGCGAAACGGAGGAATAAAGATTGCAGCTCAAGAACAGGACCCAAAAAAAAAAAAAGGAATTCAGAGGAAATGTGGCATCAGAGAAGGATTCTCACAAGGATTGCAGCTTGATTTGAGCCGCATGAGATGACTTCAGGCCTTCAGCCTTCACCTGAAGAGAAGGAAGGGGGAGGGGGGGGGAGATGAAAAAGCAGTAAAAAAAGAAAATTCCAAGATAACCCAGTTTAATACTCCCTAAATCTGCATTTCATCGGTGGTATCAGAGAAGAACCTCTCAGACCCACCTCATGCTTGTCGATTTCTTCGGTGATAATCGACAGCCCATAATCACTGATCTTTGCAATACAATGCTCGTCAAGCAGCACATTATGCGTCGTCAGCTTGTTATTGAAGAACCCGGGAAGGATTCCAGTGTGCAGGAAGTGGGTGGCCTTTGCAATGCCGATCAGAATCGCCAATCTGTCCGGCCATGTCAGAAATTTCTCCATGCTAATCGCTGCAAAAAATAAGCAAAATGAGCAAAAACCCGCAAAAAAAAGTGGGGCAGGTTTGGAAGCTCTCTGTCTCGTATGTACCGGAAAGATGGGAGTGAAGATTTCCATTGGGTATGTATTCATAGATGAGGTAGACCCTGTTCACGCTGGAGTCGTCGGATGAACCATCCACGCAGTGGCCCAGCAGGCATACCAAGTGAGGGTGGCGGAGCTTCGAGAGCAGATCCAGGCGGAGGTTGAGGTTCCTGATGGAATACTTCTTAAATAAGGCCAGGCACTTCACAACCACCTGAGACCCATTCTCCAACCTCCCTTTGTAGACCTGGATTGGAAAAAAAAAAGTCCAAATCGTATCAAATTTGGCTCATCACCATTGGTTTCATCGTCACGCCAACGAGCAGAGGATGAGATGTTCGGCAAAGACTGCCCGTCTTTGATGAATGGAGTGTGAATCGAAAACAAAACAGGAGGGGGAGGAGAAGCCTGCTCGAATATGCAAGAGATTTGGCTCTCAATGTCATGGCCCAATCAATCTTCTGGCTTCAATGGGCAGCACTCTAGATAAATCAGTTTGTTGTTCCCACTCTTTAGAAAAATTGGCATGGAGTCGATTAATTTTAGAGGGAGGGAACATAATAGCAGTGAAGCTGATGAGCTGTGCAGATCATGACGAGGCAGGGCAAGAAGCAGAAGAAAATCGATCCACGTGACTGTGATGCTAAAAAAAAATAGATTCCGAGATTAATGGCGGCAGCACCGTAGTTGCTAATTGTGGAGAGAATGCATGCTCCTACAAGCACTCATGGCGCTTTTGGATGAAATAGCATCAAGAAAGAGACCGAGGAGCATGCATGAAATGGCGTGCTGAAAATGGCACCTTTCCATGCGAGCCCTCGCCAAGAAAGGATGATCGGCTGAAATTGCCCGTCGCCTCTCTCAGTTCTTCCAAGGAAAATACCCGATATGTCGGCATCACTTGCGATCCGAGTTTCACAGCTTGAGAAACATATCCTGAGATACGGGAAGCAACCACTGAACATCAGCCATGGACGGAGTTGAAGAAATTTGTATTTGACCGGCACAAAAGACTATCCGCGTGGAGAGCTTGCCAAGTTATGAGGTCACAGTTTGAAGAGAAGGGAAGAACAGGAAGCAAACTTACTGGCGTTGGCAAGGAGCTCAGAGGAAAAACCTGTCGAAGAGTTATCCATGGCCGGGTTCTGCAACAGCCGGGTCTCTGCCTTTGCCCGTCCGCGGCGATGCCTCCGATAGAAATATAGAAGCACGAGGAGGAGGACTAGCGTGACAACGAAAGCTCCTCCAATGGCGCAGATCAGCAGTCCTATGTATCCGTTCTTGCCTCCCTTTCCTGCTACTCTGTCTTCCCTGCAAAACAAGGACTCGTGCTGGCGACTGGAATCGTCGGACAAGCAATTACCACTGAATTTGATGACCCTTCCATTCGAAATGTCGCCCAGGCACGGCGGCAGAGTCCCTGTTAATCTGTTTATCGAGATGTCGATGAACCCGAGTTGGCCGCTGCAGGTCAGCTTGCTGGAGAGGGAACCGCTGAGCATGTTGGAAGCCAGACTCAGATAGCTCAAGTTGGGCAAGGAGAACAGCGACGCAGGAGGAGTTCCCCGGAGAAGGTTGTACGAGAGGTCGAGGTGCTGCAGCCGACTCAGTTCTCCGAGCTGGGGAGGTATCTCGCCCGCCAAGGAGTTCCTGCTGAGGAGGATGGTGACCATCCCTCTGGGCATGGGAGGAATCTCAGAATCGAACCGGTTGTCTCTCAAATCCAGAACCTCGAGGCTTGCTAAGCCGCCCAGATCAGGTAACCTGCCTGAGATGTTGTTTCTTGACAGAGCCAGAGTGGTGAGAGCCGTGATTCGGCCGATCGACCTGGGCAAGGGGCCCTGGAGGCGATTGTTCTTCAAGCTCAGGACGGTCAGATTCGACAGAGAATCAAGCCAGTCGGGGACGGTGTCGTTGAAGAAATTTGCGTCGAGAGTCAGAGTGCGAAGCATGCCCATGGCGGATATCCTCGGAGGAATCGAGCCGTACAGGAAATTGGAGCTCAGATCGAGCACTTGCAGAGAATGGAGGCGGTGAATTTTGTCGGGCAGAGGGCCCCAAATCCCCAATGAGACCAGGATTATCACCTTCAAGCTGTTTAGCCTCGACAAGGTGGTGACGAATGAATCGACGGAGAAGTACGGCGAGAGGGTTTGGCCGGCAACGGGATGACCATCGAAGTTGCTGACCTTGGCCGGCTTGTCGCCGACGATCTTGAGCTCGGTAATCGTGTTTCCCTCACACGCGACCGTGAGAAAAGGTGACGGCGACGCGCTGCAGAGGTCTCCGGCGTAATCCCAATCAGCCAAATGGCTTGGGTACTCCAGTTGCTTCCTTAGCTGCTGCAGAACCTGGGTCTGTGACGATTGCAGTTGCTGCGTACCCGGGAGCAGGCAAAAGCAAGAGAGAAAGACCACCAGGAGTGCTCGAGAGGACGCCATTCGGGGCAATGCGCTAAGCTCCTTGGGAAGAACCGGAGATGCCGCTGAGATTTTCGATTGAAGGCGGGTGCAGGAGCAGGGATTTCATGAAGGCCAAGGAAGAAGTGGTGGGGAGGAGGAGGGAGATGACGGATTAGAGAAAACTATGAGAATATCTTCCCGAAACGGAAACCCCGCCAAATAAACCAGAGGAAGAACGGACTGGACTGCTCAAACAGGCTCCATCTGCGATCATTCGAAACCTGAATTGGAGAGGGACATCTTCTCGGCCACGAAAGATGGAGAGAGGCGGCTAAAGAACCTGCACACATCCATAAATACGGGCGTCCCTTTCGCGCTCTGCAGACTCCAGCGGGTCAACCGGACTCAGAAACACGTAGAAAATTTAAGGCGCGAAGTGCAGAGCTCGAGAGGAATCGTCCCACCGCGAGAGAAATCCAGACATTCGTCGAAACTTCGAAGACGTCCCGCGGAGGAGACCCTAATGGAGCGCATTGAATCGCGGCCGCCTAGGAAAGAATGACGGGACATCCCTCCGCTCTCAGACGATGCAATGGCGGCGGAAGACCAGCAGCGGGGAGAGCACCCCCCACCTGACGCGATCGGATGAAGGCCGTGGTCGGCAAAGCCGCGAATGTCGCGTAAAGAGGGGGGAGAGAGGGGAGGGCAAGGGGAAGGGTGTCGGAGACGGCAGGTTTTTTGACTGTGCCGTCGCATTTACGCCCGGCACATGGCCCCGCTGCTCCGCTTGGACGACTAGCGAGAAGCCAGCCAGTAATGGAGGAAGAGAGAGAGGGAGGGATAGGGTGGGGAGTTGCAGCAGACCCCGGTGGGATCCATCCCCCTTCTCGGAAGCCGAACCAGAGGGAGTGACTCTGATCTTCGACTCAGGAAGACGAAGCCGACAGGAGTACGTTCGGGGGAAAGTGTTTTGACGTTTATACCCTTCCCACAAGGCCGTTATATATTTTCTTCGCGCAGACATCTTCTACGCAAGTCAAGGGGTGCCGGGTTTTTTTCTTTCAAATATCTTATTTTTCTGAGAAAATATAAACCAGCATGTGAGTCTATTTGTCCATTTCCATAAAAGTCACATCATCCCGAGTAAGTGGGCCCCGTTGAAGTTTTGAGATTATTAAATTCCACATTATTTCCAGGAAAATGTGACTAGTTATTTTAATAATAAAAAGTAATGTCCAAATCTGGTAAAAAATTTTGTTCCACCCGGGACGATTTATCCACCGACTTTTCAGGGAAATAAGGAATAAATTGGATTTTACCGGGCGAACTTATTAATATATTTACTTGCTTCGATGACCAGACTGGCTTTATCCCCGCTGCAGTAAACGGCGGCGTCTCCTAAGAGCGTCGCGAAGGCTGCCGGCGACGGCGGCGGCTTTACCTCTCTCGTCTTCGTCCGGGCAGTCCCGGCGACCTCGCGTGCTCGTCTCTTGGTCGGTAGCAGGTGGACTCACTCGCTTGGCCCCGCGCATCTGAGTTTCTCAAAAGATTTCAGCTTATTTTTCGCTTCGAAAGAGCTCCGGCACGCCGTGAGCCGTCTGCAAATCCACTGTAGTTCATTTCGGCGGCATTCAAACTGTTCTCTTTGATCCTTGGTCTTTCTTTCCGACGGAACCATCGCGACGACCGGCAGGCCGAGCTTCCCTTCATCCGGATCATTTCGTCCAAGGCCCATCCCGGTCCCAAAAACAGTCAAACCTCGCGGCCCTGCTCAGGAATATGGCGCTTCACAGAACTGAAACTGAGCTCGGGCTGACTTCATTATCATCGTCATCAGCAAGGAGAAGATACCCCCGACACTGACGGCTGTCCTCGAGGACACCAATCGGAAAACTGTAGAAGAACAGGAGCCGCTGCCGTAGGCCCGTCACTTCGGGCCGCCGCTGGTTCCATTGTCCTTCCTGCAGAGGAAATTACTGCCGCCGATCGACGCTCGCGTGGGGCTGTTCTGCGCGGAGAGAGGCCTTTGTCCTCTTCCGTGAACGGTGAGACTCCGGTCAGATCTCGCCGGAGACATCACAAGCCTCCAAGAGCCCTGCGCGGCTAACGACCCGCGCACAGGCGGCGCCGCTGCTGCGCCCATTTTTCCGGTCTGCTGTCAGCTCGAGACGAAAACGAGCTGAGCTGTGGCGGCGGGGGTCGGCACGTGCAGGTCGGGGAGGAGGAAGGGCCGGCAGACTGACAGCTGGTGTCTCGAAGATGCGACGGTGGGATCCGCTGGACCAGCCTCTCTCTCTCTCCCCCTTTCCTTTCATTCATGTGATTGACTGGTATGGATAGACCTCTGAAGAGCATCACGAGGAATCTCAAGAGGAGTCGCCGGAGACAAGGAGCCATTGAAGAGCAATGGCCGAGGGTGTAACGAGCTTCTAAATCTGGTAACGTTTCACATTCACCCGCAGAATCTTCATCTGCTCCGTCTGAAGGATCTGCTCATAGATCCCACCCGGGGGGACGGGGGGAGGCTAATAGGAGCCGCACAGCTTCGGGGAGCTCGTAACCGAGGTGGCAGGGGCTCCGACATCCGCCCCTCGCCCGGCGGCGGCGGGTCCGCCGCCGTTCGTCCTCGTTATTCAAATTGGAGGACAGCGGCGGGCAGTGGACCGGCCGTGGAGTTGGCGGAGGTTACCAGGTGGACGGCCCAGTTTGTCGGATTTGACAAAAATGTAAATCGTATCTAAGAACTTGTTGGGCTGGCCTGTCAGTCCAGAAACCAAAGTCAACCAAGGAGATCGCCGCTTCGGGAAACCCCAGGAGAAGCCCGGCCCAAGTTGCCGTTTTTCCCCTGGGAGTAACCATGATGCCGATCCGTTTCCCGATCCCCACCAGTCGCCGCCGTCCTGCTCTCCTCCGGCCACTCACTGTGACGGCACTGGTGGGTTCAGTGGATTCAGGCCGGAGAGCCCCCCGGCATTCTCTGCCGAGAGATCGCGAAGCTCTCAGCTCTGTGCGCTCACTCGCTGGAGCAACAGGTTCACGCAAGCTGCCGACGCCGGAGAAGAAACCCAGGAACTTTCCGAGACCAGTCGCCGGGGAAACGACCAAGCGCCGCAAGATGACGATAATTTTGGGACAGTGTGGCGCAACTGTTCCGATGATTCGCCATTATCCGGGGTCCTCTCCTTCCCTCGGGGGGAGGACACCTGGCCGGCGGCTTCCTTCCTGTGTTCATGGTCGGCCTCGCTCTGTGTTGCCATCGCAGTCAATGGCGGCGACCGTGTCCTATGCGAGGCTCCGATTGAGATGGTCAATGATAGCTCAGTTGAATCCTCTCTCCGGCCAGGCTCCGTCTCTGTCGGCGTCCCCACCCCGTGGGAGAGGGACCGCCTCCTCGAAAAAGGAGATACTGCACGAGGAGGAAGAAGGATGGGAAAGAGGGAGGCCATCTGCACGAGATCCGGTGATCGCAAGTTGGCCCGCCATGCGCAGATGCCCCATCCCCTCTCCGAGATCCACCAAAACCCTTTAACGCCGCCGTCCGCCGTCGAGGCGGCGTGAAAGAACCCACCGGGAGCCCGTGATCGGCGGCGCCGCCCGCAGGGAGAAACACCACGCGATAACCGACCGGCGGCCATTACTATTGCCAGACAGCCTCCAGTCGTTCTGCTCCCACCGCCCCTCGCACTCGACTACCAGCACTCGTCGTTGACTCCCTCTCCTCCCTCCCCATTGACTCAACCAAATTTTTTTCTCTCACTGCAGATGGCGCGAGGCACGGAGAGGGAGCGTCACGCAGACTCCTCTTCTTAAATTCCATGGTCGCGGGGTACCGGGGTTTGGCCTAGAGAGAGAGTGAGAGAAGCCGGAGACCAGCTTTCTCGGGAGCGTCGACGCACGTGCACACGCCACCACTCGCGGCCAGTCACGTGACATGGACGAGTACGGCACCGCACGGGCAGATGATCTGGAATAGTTAATTCGAATTTACGCTCCTCCGGATATTCCCAGCGCACGTTAGAAGGCCCTATTGGGAAGCGTGGGTTAATCCCCTCGGAGCGGCCTCTTCGCGAGCCATCAACAAAACTAATTAAAATTTTATTTAATAATATGAAAAATTGAGATATCTCCACTCTCTTGTTGAAGCAAAAAATATAAAAATAGATATTATTTAAATTCCATTAAGCACGTGAGAGACAGTTAGTGGAAATTCAACTTAAATTGACGCGTGTGGTCGAATCCGGCGAATTGACACTTCTACCCTCCCACCGGAGTTAATTCCGTTTACCTCTCTCACCTTCGCTTTTAACCGCAGTTAATGCCGCCAACCACTATAAATTTCGCCCCCCCGCCAGTCACTTCTTTGGGTGTCTGGCGCGCATTTCTTTGAAGTCCACCGAGAGAGAGAGAGAGAGAGTGCCTGAAAATCTTCTTGAGAGCTGGGAAGGGAGTGGAAGCGGGCGAGCTAGTGGATCGTCAAGGTGGCGACGGTGAGGTATCTCCCTAGCGCCGATCTTCGGGCTGGGGGAGAGATGACGGTGTTCGGGAACCCCGGAGTGGGGTTCCGGGCCGGGAAGATGATGATGGCCGCGCAGCAGGTGTTCCCCGTGGACTACGAAGCCGAGGCGTCGCAGCGGCTGGTGGAAGCTGTGAAGAGGGGGGATATGAGGGCGACAAAGGAGTGTCTGGCGGACCCCTATGTGGATGTCAACTACGCAGGCGCTGTTTCGCTCAAGGGCCGGCGGGCGGTGGTGGTGCTCCATGAGGAGACGGCTGATGAGGTGAAGGTCGAGTACGAGGAGCTCAGGACGGACGTCTCTGCTCTCTTCCTCGCCGCGCACTCCGGAAACCTCCAGCTCGCCCGGAAACTGCTTGTAAGCCTTTCTCTCCGGAAAAAAATCATTGATCATTAGTAGGACGCCCTTCGATTTTCATATGTTCCTATTTTGGAGATCTCACACGACCATAAGGCGGCGGTGGTTCTCCGCCGATCTTCTCTTAAATCGTTCCTTGCGGATAGCCTACATGACAGAAGCAGATCGGGGTTTTTAACTTTTTTTCTTTGTTGGTATAGATGTTATTCCTTGCAGCTTCCCTACTGTGTGGTTATTTTCTTAGGGAAGTTTGCTCTTCCCTCCCCTTGGTTTTCTTCCATACTTTTGAGTTTGGTCAAAGCTCCTCCTGCTCGGGCGTTTATGTGTCTGGATATCCTGAGGACATTTTTTTTTTTGAAGCCGTGTGCATCTTAATGAATATGTGTGGCGTTTTTTTTCCCTCGAATGGCTTTGGACTTGTCTGATGATAACTGCTTTTGCTTATTATGAGGAAATTTATCTTCCTCATGAGTCGTAGTTGTTTAACAACATATTTCTAGTCGTAAGTATGGAATGTAAACGCGGGATTCTTTCGTTCTCCGGTCTTAACAATTAGCTCATGTTTGTTTCGCTCCAGCTTCTTTTTTCTCTCCCTTCCTTTTCAGCTCATGTTTTTCCACTCCGGGTCTATATTATCTGAGCCGAAAGTCTCTTGAAGGATTATTATGAATCTCTTCGAAAGCAATGTGTTCTGTATTCTGATTTTTGTTGAACCTTATGTTTAATCGTCCCCCCTCATATCGTCTCTATCTTAGCAATGAAAATTACAATTCAGGGGGGGCACGAAAACCCCTAATCCATCATTCTCTTTATCCTCTCCCTTGTTCGGAAATTTTCTGGTGGAATTGATTCCTTGTGGTCCTTTTCCCGTTCTCTGACCATATTCCTTGAATGGTGAGTCATGACGGGGGTTGGGGACGGCCTGTGCAGTTACCACTATCTCATCCTCATTTCAGTCCTGTTGAACACATTTCCTTCATTAACATTTTACTCCGCTCGTCCCTGGGCTCTGCTTTTACTGGGGCTGGGTGCTTCCGCGGCATCACATCAATCACATCAGTCGTCGTCGCGCTCCCGCTGTCATTAGGGACGCAACATTTCAACCGGAGACACCATCTCCGTGCCGGAGATGGCGGGCTTTTTGCCGTGCCGTAATATAGGGTGCCTTCTCTCGTCCAGCTAAAAAAATCTTCTTGTCAGGGCTCAGAAATCGTTGGTATTTGTATAGAAAAAACTTCAAAGATCAGTGAAGCATTTATGATGGATTTTAAAGTAATCTGAAAGCATCAATTTTTTTTTTCTGAGATATGATTACGTAAGGTTTTAGCTTGGCCTAGGTTTACGATACATTAATTGAGAACTGTTACCTCCTAGAGTCTATGATCTTATAATTTTCTGAATTCCGAGGAGAACGGTGGCTTACGCTCGTTCCTTGCTCCCCTGGCTCTGCAAGCCGCAAGGCGAGCATCGTCCAGATCCAATCCTCCCACCTGATGCCATGATCTCTGGTGTTTCTCTCCATCTAGTCGGGCTCATTCGTTTCCCCATAGTTCTTTGTAATCACCATCTACTTGCGAACAGTCGATTTCGGGTTCGCTTCCGGGGTCCCTGACGTGACCTCATAGCCAGGGAAACATTATATTTAATGAGCTGACCGCCCCATCCTGGGTCGGCGTTGGTCTCAGTTGATCCACTCTCTCTCTCTCTCTCTCTCTGCCCACCTGTCACCACGAGCGAGAAGAGATCACACGGTTCGTTACATCAGATGCGTTTCAAACTCGTCCATATTATATCAAAAAAACACGCCCTCATGCGTCCTGTTTCTCGGTTAGCTTGGCATTATCACATCGGTGCTGAATGCGCGACACCGCTGGGTTACTCTCTCAGCAACCTGCGTTGACATCCCCTCATTTGCCTGACCCGCTGTAGGGACCCTGCTTTTGAATATCCCATGATGTCCTGATCGTGGGCCCTCATTTCTGTATAGGTGACCCATCCCCATCCAGCCTCCCCACCATCCTCCTCTCCCTAGCTAGATACCTTCTCACTGGCCATCTCTTATACTGGTTTTTGCACTCTTTTTCTCGCTGATCATCTAACAACGTGGTCACTTCTCGGGTCAGAGTCCACGGTTGAACCTTCCCTCGCATAACCCCTCTTCCAGAATCGCATTTATGTTGACTGTTGTACTGTACGGCTGTGACTCAGTCTACCCCATGGGGTTATTCTGCATCTCTTTTTTGCCCCCCCCGCCCCTTCTCTGGTACAGCCATCCTCGTCCTTGTTACTTCCTGCGCGGTAGAGCTAGGCGCCCTCACGTGGCCTGTTTATGTGCGGTGCCATGGTTTGTCCCCTCAGGAACAGCGGTGGCTGGCAGACTGCGCTATTGTAGCGCGCACAGCGATATGACATAAATATCAGAGATTCATAGATCGAAGCCGGCTCTTTGTTGGGCTTTTCTGGGATTGTCGGTCAAGCCCGTTCAGGTCGTCCGAGTTGGTCTTTTCGGGATCTGCGACTGAGCTCCTGTCGCCACATGTGCAGCTGATCGGCATCGTGTCTCCATTCCCACCGTCGTTGCCTTGTCGGCAAAAATCATTTGCTCATACTTGCCTCATTACTGCTATCTGGGATCCGCCGCCGTCCTTTCGGTATCCTAGCGGCCGTGTGGATGACCGCCCACCGGCGCCGAATCAGATCAGGTTGAGCCCCACCACATCCGAGCCCATATGAGTCTTGGCCGCAGCCTCCCCACCGCCGAGGCGTCTTTTCTCTGTCGCGACCGCTTCCTACCTGCATTATTGGGACTCTGCCGCTGCTGGTCATTTGATGGAATCTCCGGGACACCGATGTTGCAGGGTCGAATCAGGTCATGAATCCGCAGGTCATTTGGTGGTACTTAGGTGTCTAATGTCATTCACTGGTTTTCCCGCGAATTGGTTCCCCCGTCGTCGTCTTTTTCCAACAGTTCTTGATCAGCTAAAAATGGGCGTGGAATTTTTATGTTGCCTGGTAAATGGGCATGAATCCTCTGTCAAGTATACTATTTTTCGTCTTCTTTGCCCTCCCACGCCATTGGGTTATGCATGTTCTTCGCCTGACGGATCAAAAACCAGAATTGAAACGCGAGTAGGATCGATCCTTCGTCATTGATTCATGGTTCTGCTTGGTGCTTCGGACATTCTGATTGACGGTGCTTTGGAACAGAATGCGGGTGCGGACGTCAACCAGAGGCTGTTCCGAGGGTTTGCGTTGACGGCGGCCTCGAGGGAAGGGCAGACGGACATGGTGGAGCTTCTCCTCAAGTCCGGGGCATCACAGCCGGCGTGCGAGGAGGCGCTGCTAGAGGCATGTTGCCACGGCCGGCCAAGGCTAGTCGAACTGCTCATGGGGTCGGACCTGATCAGGCATCAGGTCGCCGTCCACGCCCTCGTCCTCTCATGCTGCCGCGGCTTCGTCGACGTCGTTGACTCCCTCATGAAGGTTATTTCCCCTCCCCCTCGCTCGCCATTCCGCCTCCCTGAATCGGACGTCACTCCGCTTGTGGTGACTGACCTCCGCTCCGGATCGTTTCTACTTTCAGTGGGGCGTGGACGCGAACGCCACCGACCGAGTGCTGCTCCGCTCCGCCAAGCCGCCCCTCCACACCAATGTCGACTGCCCGCCCCTCATCGCTGCCGTCGTCAGCCGCCAGACCGCCGTCGTCCGGAAGCTATTGGAGGTAGGTGGTACTGCAAAACGGCACCGTCCTCTTCTTCATCTTCTTCTTTTTCTTCCTTCTATTCATGCCACTGCGCGCACTGACGGCGGCGCCGCTCTGTGAAGGCCGGCGTGGAGAGGAACGCCAAGGTGCGGCTGGGAGGGTGGTCGTGGGACGCGGAGACCGGGGAAGAGCTCCGGGTCGGCGCGGGGCTCGCCGAGCCCTACGGCGTCGCCTGGTGCGCCGTGGAGTACTTCGAGTCCTCCGGCGCCATCCTCCGGCTGCTGCTGCGGGACCATCCCCCCGGTGCCGCCCTGCACAACGGCCGGGCCCTCCTCCACCACGCCATCCTCTGCGCCAACCCCGCCGCCGTCGACGTGCTCCTGGAGTCGGGCGCGGATCCCGAGTCGCCGGTCTGGACCAGCTCGGGAGCCACCTTCCGGCCGATCCACATGGCGGCGAGGTTGGGCCGGCCGGAGATTTTGCTCCGCCTCGTCGGCGCAGGCTGCGACGTGAACTCGCGGACGGATTCCGGCGACACGGCCTTGGTGTTGTCTGCCAAGCACCGGCAAGGGGAGTGCCTACGACTCCTCGCGGCAGCCGGCGCCGACCTCGGGCTCGTCAACTCCGCTCGCGTCAGCGCCGCCTCCGCCGCTGCCTCCGACCAGTGGACCAACGGCTTCGAGCAATCAGTGCTCGCCGTCTTCCACTCGGGGAAGATACCCTGCTCCAGCGACCGCTCGGTCTTCTCTCCCTTGCTGTTCGCGTCCCGTACCGGCGACGTCCGAGCCCTGCAAGTCATCCTGAAGCAGCCAGAAGTCGACCTCGACGAGCAAGACGACGAGGGCCACACGGCCGTCATGATCGCGGCGAGAGAGGGCCACGTCGAGGCCTTCCGTGTTCTGGTCTTCGCCGGTGCGGACGTGAAGCTCTGCAACAACTCCGGCGAAACGGCCATCACCCTCTCCCAGCTAAACAAGGAGAAGAGGGATCTCTTCGAGGAGGTGATGCTCGAGTTCACCCTCGAGAAAGGCGCCGCCGGCGGGTTCTGCGCCTTGCACTGCGCGGCGCGCCGGGGGGACTACGCCGCCGCGCGTCTCCTGACCAGCCGCGGCTACAACGTCAACCTCCCCGACGGCGACGGCTACACGCCCCTGATGATGGCGGCGAGGGAGGGGCACGGCCCACTGTGCCAGCTCCTGATCTCCGCGGGGGCGCTCTGCGACGTCAAAACCAGCCGGGGCGAGACGGCGCTGTCCCTCGCGAGACGGCACGAAGGAAACGCGGCGGAGGAGGTGATCCTCGACGAGCTCTCCCGGGTCCTCGTCCTCGGCGGCGCGCCGGTGAAGAAGCACACCAAGTGCGGCAGGGGGTCCCCCCACGGGAAGGTGGCGAGGATGGTTGCCGGCGAGGGCGTGCTGAGGTGGGGGAAGGGCAGTCGGCGGAACGTGGTCTGCAGAGAAGCGGCCGTGGGGGCGAGCCCGTCGTTCCTTCGGAATCGGAGGGGCAAGGCGGACGCCGCCGAGCCCGGCATCTTCAGGGTGGTGACGACCGGCGGCAGGGAGATACACTTCGCGTGCGGGGCCGGCGGCGATGAGGCGGCGCGGCTCTGGGTGAGGGGCATCGGGCTCCTGTCGTCGGGTCGCAGTGAGAAAACAGTGTAAAGAGACCTGTAATGAGGATGGGTGGTACTCAAAGGGTTTCAGGTGCTTGGCCCCGTAGGTAGGCCTTCACTACTTCATCTCGAAGTCGGAATCTCGGGTTCTGCAAGTGTTGTAAAGTTATGGGTCCTCGTTAGAAGTAAAAGAGCCCCCCCCCTTTGACTCCCGAGAAAGTCAATTTTGCAAGATCTTGCATGGCGGTGGCGATCTTCGGTCAACCGCTATGATATACAACCCAGCCAGAGGTCTTATCGGATGATGAAAACTTTCTCTGGCATATAATCAAAAAGTTGCAAATTCAATTGGATTAAAACCATTAAATGAGATATTGCTACACAGCCTAGACGGTTCGTCGAAATGGTGATGGCGACGAACCCATACCATGGAATCCTAATTATCACGGGGATAACGAGCTTGAGTTTCTAGTAAAAGTCAACATCCCCCCGACTTAGATGCATCAATCAGTGGACGACGTCTGGTCCTTGCGTAAGTTATTGTTTGAAAATTACTCGATGCTCTTTACATCCAGTGGGTCTTGAAAAAGGAAGGGCTTTGCGATTTTGGTACTTCGGACGCTCTATCTCTCTCTCTCTATGTGACGCGCGCAGTAACTAAAAGCCCAGATTTTTCATCCTTTTGGACTTCAATCGCCCCCCAAGGCCCACGCGGGGTAAGGAGGGTCTCTTCTCGGCGACAGCCTGCGTCACTTCCCCTTCCCGCCTGTTTCTGGGTAGAAGAGAAGCCCGCCGGAGGGAGGGGAGTGGTCGGTTGCGCCAACGATGGCGGTTCTCCCCATCCTCGAATTCGAGGACAAAATCTTGGAGACCGTGGCCGAGAATCCTGTCGTGGTGATCATTGGAGAGACTGGCTCCGGGAAGAGCACTCAGCTATCTCAGATCCTGCATCGGAGAGGCTACACGAGGAAGGGGATTATCGCCGTCACCCAGCCGCGTAGAGTGGCTGCTGTCTCTGTTGCCAGGTGATCTGTCTCCGTCGCCTTCCTCTACTTTCGCGCGTACGCGCACACGACTGTCTGTGCGATCCATCTGTTGCGTGTTGCTTCTTGTCATGTTCTGCAATGGCTATTTGGTCCCTCCTATTGGTAGCTCCTGCTATAATCTTCGGTATTCGCTTTATTTCCGACATTTAGAATGGTAGATGACCCGGTAGGATTTTCGTGTTTGACGGCTTTAGAGTGTTTAGCCCGTTTATGAGGTTTCTACTGAGGCCTGTTCTATCCAGTTGCTTGGGTCTTCAATGACATTATTTGCTCTTGTTAGCTTGGTTCCTCCGGTGATCTTTGTTTTCTTCGCTGTTCATGCTACATTGCCGGACAAAACGTGTTGATGTAAATTTCTTTTAACGTCAGTGGTCTTACGGTTAATTTATCTGCAGTCGTAGGGTGTCAGCTAAGTATTATTTTTATTTTTTTTGCATCGCCAAGAGAATATTAATCAGTGCACTTAATCCAGCATGAAACCGTTTTCTTCCATAAATACTCCATATTAATGAGTCATAGCTGACCAAGTGGATCCTAACCGCAGATGTGGGATCTCTCACGATGACTGATGACAGGTTGCCGGGAAAAGACTTCACTCATTTATACAATGTTTCATATTTTGACGTATTTTTATACCGCTCAGTACTTTTTTGTTCTGCAATTGACATATTTAGGGCTAACAATGTCAGATATAGTATATATCTCTACACATATCGGATGGTTGCTTCTATATAGCTGTGTGTGAATGCATTTGTGTTCTAGTGTTTACATCAGTTCTTTCTCTAGTGGAGAATATAGACAATGAATTTCTTTGAATGTTTCGGTGCTTTAGCATATAATGATTGCAACCCTGATGGAGCCAAAACCATCGCAAAAGTAGGGTTACCAGCTACATGACGCCGCGATGAGCACTAAAATGAGTTTAGTTACAGTTTACCATCACTTGCGAAGCATAGCTACCAATTTGGTTTAGTCACCTAGTTATTGATGGTCCTGGTTTCAAAATATGCATTTGTAGATCCTATGGTGTGCTTAAATCGTAGTTATCTTGATGGAGCTAGCTATTGACTTATGGCCGATAAGAAATAAATGTGACTGGAAATGATATTGATTGTTGATTACAATGTTGAAAGATGTGGTCCCAGCTGAATATCTAGTATCAATCGTGGGGTATGGTTTACACTGCAGAGCGAAGATTGGATAGATCTGTAAATATTAGGTGATGTAATGTAGCAAGGCGTTTACGTTTTCCAAACCCTGACAGCTAAACTTGGATGAAGAGGGTTGTAAATATAAGTAAAATTATGTATGCAAAAAGCTGTATTTGTGTTTTAGTTGGAGACGAAATACTTTTCCTTCTACATTTTTTGATGTGCTAATAGTGAGAAATCAATTCGAGGGTTGATGGGGCCAGTAGGTCGTTCTCTTCCTCTTCATGTTATTTACACATGTGTAAATGTATGTGCCGATTTTTTTTTATGTTGTTTTCTTGTTAGTTCTGTATATGACCTTGTTTTATAGTGGTAAAGGGTTATCCTTTTTTTTTTCATCCCACTTTGCCATCGAGCCTTGATTTATTAACTTCCTGTTGATGTAGAACCTGGAAGATCACAACAGATAACTTGGACATATTTTTTGTTGAGGATTATAATGAAAAGTAAATTTCTCATTTATTGGTAATATCGTAATAACTGATTTGACGTCCATTTTCGCTGTTTTGCAACATTCAATTATATTTAACTAACTTATGAAATGCACATTTTGATAGCATTCGCTCATGATTTCCTTGTCTGATGCAATCAAATTTTACTGTCCATAGGAGGGTGGCACAAGAGCTGGGTGTTCGGCTTGGTGATGAAGTGGGTTATACCATTCGTTTTGAGGACCGGACATCAGAAAACACTCGGATCAAGTAGAATCCACTTGCTCAAATCCCAGAAGCTTTTTGAGTCTATTTGTAAACGACGTTTATCTAATTTTCCTTGTGGAACTTTCAGGTACCTTACAGATGGCTGCCTTCTTCGTGAAAGTTTATCATGTATGGATCTGAGTAAATATTCTGTCATTATATTGGATGAAGCTCATGAGAGGAGCTTAAACACGTAAATTCTCACCTATTTCTGTTTCTTCTTTACCTGACTAACTTTTACGTTGACTACATTTTTCAAGCCTTTTAATTGATACCAAAACACTTTTTTCAAAACCAGGCTCTAGTAACTCAAGTGCTTTTACTTTGTTTTTTTTAAACCGTTCCGTATAAAAAAGATATAATTACGTTCCCGCTCTTTACTTTCTATTGTAAGTTGGATGACTTAGTATTTCTAATTGTGTGATTAGAGTTTTTAGAAACATAGATCCAGGGCATTTATTAGAATGGGGGAGTAGAGAATCAGATTAACGTTTGATATCTTGTTTCTTGTTGATACTGTGTTCACTCTAAAGTGTGGTCTAATTTCAAGGAAAAAAATCTTTGTAAGTTCGGTTTATTTCGGTCTCAAGCTTTTAAATGTTTTGAGGATGGTTGCTATGGTCATCTAACATTCAGGATTAGTGGCTATGCCGATTTGAAAAATAGAAAAGCTCGAAATTCTCTGGCTGTGTTGTACGTTTGGTAGCTATGGTAGATGATCAGTGTTCTCCTTTCAGACCAAATTTTCTACTAAGCTATCGTCTTGTGGGTTCAGTCTTTTTTTTTTATGAAAGTTGATGGCATTCCTGAATCAGGAGGTTGTGGTCTTAGAATGATCTGCAATATTTGTGTAGACTGAAAATGTTGCCAATTTGGTAGCATCCTCTTTGAAAAATGGGTTTTTATGTTCATATTGCCTTTATAGCTATGATCCATTCATATTTTGTACTGCTGTAACCGATCGTCGACCTTATTTTTCTGAAAATAATAAATATCTTTTTTCACTTGTAACAAGGACACGATTTCTTTTCATCAAACATTTCTATGAATTTTAACTGAAGGGGATTTTTGAGGCTTCTGGTCTTAAACATGACGTACGTTAATGCAAATTAAATATGCTGTGGATGCTTGTTAGGAATTTCCAATGCATCTTGGTAGAAATATTCTGTTGGTTTTATTTGGAGAATATATATCACTTCCTGTATTTCAGCGAAACTTTACTTATGGGTGAGAACTGAAAACTTTATTTGTGTATGACAAAATTCTTGTACAGCGACATTCTACTAGGGTTGATGAAACGTCTGGTTAAATTGCGCCCCTCGAATCTCAAGGTTCTCATCACTTCAGCAACGCTTGATGGCGTCAAAGTATCCAAATTTTTCTCTAGTTGCCCAGTACTGAATGTACCAGGAACATTGTTTCCAGTGGAAAAGTTCTACAGCAGGGAGCGTCCCACAAACTACATTGAATCTTCATTGAAAACTGCCCTAGGTATGATTTGAGAATTGAATTTGGCATCGTTGATTCATAACTAATATTTTTGTCCAGCATCATCAGAAGAATATGATTTTGGGTTTTTCTAATCACCTTTGCCGAATTATGCCCCTTAATGATGACCTTTCGTTGCGAATTTCGCTATGAGTAATTCTCTACTATCTTAATATGTGTTTGTGTGTTCTATCTTCATAGTGAAAAATGGAATTCATCATGTACCTTGGAGATTGCTGATTCTTAACATTGCATTCTAATATAAATCGGTAGAATATTTGTTTACATTATTGAGAGGGCGAGATGTCATACCATGCTAACGTTGATTATCTCTTGATGTTGTGCATCATCAATGTGCTCTGTAATATTCAGAACAGTTCAATGGTATTGGTCGCAGATATCATTTAAATCATTTATGTTTGAAAAATAATACTTATTAAGTCAAGAACGTGATATCATGCGTGAGCACCTCCGAAATTGATACGCAGTAACCAGTTGGTGTCAGTTTAGTGTTCTACGTATGCACTCAAGAATGGTTGAATGTTTAGTAGAGGGATTTATGACTCGTTTTCTCTGTTTCTCATGTTTACGATTGAAGGGAAAAACTTCACTCGCTTTAGTAAATTGTAAGACTGCATTTTTCATCAATAAATATTTATTTGAGCTATGGTACTCCAGTTTATTACTTTTTACATGATAATTTCGGTTATGGGAGAGAGTATTGGGGGCTCTCTGTTTAATCTACTTGAGCTCATCATGTGCACGTGTGGTTAATTTTTTGTCAAATTTTGAGCTCAATAAGAATTTTGCCACCTCTCTCTCTCTCTCTCTCTCTCTCTCTCTCGCTTGATGCTTTTGTCGGCCAGAAAGGTGGAAAAATTCACTCAAATGACATCCTGGCAGTAATAAACGTTCAGGAAAATGAAATAGAGTTACCTTTTGTGGGTGAGGTAGAAGGGTTTGATTTCAAACAAAGCTCCACATTTAATCAAGGGTATTCCCCGTTTTTCTGGTAAACAAGAGTGTGGCACCATAAGGAGGGTTTGGGCAACATCGATCTTAAGAGATTTCCCTGATATAAGAGTACATCAATGCCTTCAACTCTGAAAAATATTTTGAGGTTGGACAATCCTTTTTCGGTTCACAATCAGAATTTTGGAAGTTTGGCATGTCTTTTGGTGAGGTTCTAGCAGGCTTTCTTCTCGTCTTGATAGTTTATAGTTATCTTTTGTTTGCTAGATGAATTTCTTGTGGCATGGATGCTGATAATTCTCAGGTTGATGATGCCATAGAAATCATTCAGGTGAGTGTTCATGGATCATGAATTCGGTGTGTTGGGAATCTGCAACTTGGATTGTTTTAAGATTTCTCCCGTGGGTAGGTGGTGAGGGATAATGGATGAACCGAGTGGAAGATAGATTACTGATTGATATTGTCATTGTGGTGGTGAGGCATCCTCCCTGGAAATGCGAAGAATGTTTCCCAAATTCATCCAAGCATGCACTTATGTATTTTTTAGAACATTCGTGCATAATCGAAGGTGCAATTTATCTTATGCCACTTTCTTCTCTGTATCGTTCAATCCATAGTGCCAGCTCAATGTTCATACTCATTTATAATTGTTTATTGTCTTTGTCAGCCTAGTTGTCTGCATGCCTTGTCATTTTTGAGACATGGCTACCATGTGTTGAGAAATGGCCGTAAATGTGTGTTTGTGAACATACACAAATATATGTGCACATTATTTTTCTTGAAACTATTTACATCCCGCTATATTTTCACCCTATACAGATATTACTTTCCCCAAATCTATGCATATGCATGCGGTAATATTATCGACATATGCGTTATTTTCCCCTGAAACAATATTTATATACAGGTGAATTAACATGTCATAACCTCATCAATATAAATTATACCATGTATTTTACTTGAGACCATTGATTTTTAATCCTTTGAAGTGATGCGAAATTAATCTAGCATTTTGACGAAGACATGAGCTGTAATCAGCAAATACTGATTGGTGCATGTGAATGTACTGCATGTTTTCTCCGTGGTAGTTTAATGTGCTGTCATTATACCTGTGACTGTCATCAAAATAACACGAAGAAAGATTTGATGAGAGAACAACCATCGATCCTACGAACAAGTCATTGTTTTTCTATTTTTAAATAAAGTGGCTTTGTCTAGACATTTGTTATTTCCATTTTTTGCTAATTTGATATTTTTTTGACAGATATTCACACAACTGAACCATCAGGTGATATCCTGATATTTATGACGGGAAAGGTGTGCTATTTGCTAACTTACTTTATGCGGCCTCATTTTTGTTCTGTAGTTTGTTCGTATGCTTTCTTATAAATATCTCGAACTCTGCTTTTATATTAGGACGATATAGACAAAATGGTAAAAAAATTGGAGGAAAGAATTATGGAGCTAGAAGAAGGATCCTGTATGGATGCTCTTGTCCTGCCACTTCATGGATCCTTGCCTCCTGAACTTCAGGTTCTAGTTTATTTCTGAATTATCTTCGTTGTTGTATTTTCCTTTACTGTTTCAGATATTACCTATATCATTGTAGTTCATCATTGAAATGGTATCTCACGTATTCTTCAAATAGTGGAGATTCTTGTGCTGAACTTTTGCAAAAGAGCTATCTTTTTCTTTCCTTCTGCTCTCTCATTCATTGCTCATCAAGTGTCTCTTAATTTTTTCTTAAGCTAGCTCAATTTTTTCGAGCTGCCTATTCACTCTTTTTTGTGGAACAACACCTGAGCATCTGCTTGAAACCTGTTTAAGTTAGTTTTTGTGTTATGTATTCAAACTCATCTGCAAAAACGTATCTAATGCAAATACTATTAAGCACCTAGTGGAATAACACAATCAACGTTCAGTAGAACACCGTGAAATCTTGTTTTTGTTTTCCGAATTCGAATGTTTATTTCTTTCCGTTAATAAATGAGGTTCAACTCTGTAAGCTGGACTTTGGGTATCACTTTAAAAGTTTTCAAGATCTCGTTTTTAGTCAAACTCTGTATTTGAAGGTAAAGTTGTCGATACTTTCAAAGAAACGATGGTTAGTAACTCAAAATTATTGAATAAATGAGGGAAAGAAAGAGAGCGTATATATCTATAACTATTACACTATACGAACCTGGTGTAGGGCATTTCTTTCAGTTGTTGTGGGTCCATTTTGTGTCATGCGGAAAGGGCATCTGCAGCTGCAGTAGGATTTCAAACACGAATCGATCCTGATTTGGAACCTTTTCTTTCCACGACCCATCTTAGTTGAGATTCTTGTATTTATATCTAATTTTGGTTCTGGCTAGGCTATCCTATCCCTTCTATATCCTTTTCATGGATGAGTCATGCCTATTTTGACATTTTGGTTTTACACATACAAGATGTATCACTGCTAAGAGGGAATTGATATTTAGATTAAAAGGGAAGGGAATAAATAATAAACATGCAAAACAATGGTTGGGTTGCGATGAACTTTTGATATTTCCATTATCAGAAACAAATAAACTATCTTTTTTTTTTATTCGACACCACCTCAGAGAAAGTGAATGAAAAGGATCCGTTTTTACCGCTTCTGGCTTGGACATTACGTGAGAAGTTTTATGAGTAGCTTCAAATCCTCTCATCAAAAGAAACACTATAGCAGATCCAAAAGTCTAATCCCTACTATGACGAAATAAATTCCATTGCAAGCGTGTGTAGCAAACAAAGAAATGAAATAAGGATAGAAAAAAATGGATGCCGGATGTATCATTTGTGTAAGGATTCAATGTTCATCTGTCAGCATCACAGGTGAGATTATAGTACTAAATTGTCAGTTCCAAATTTTTGGTTACTTTCCTGAGAAACACTGTGGAAGATGCTTGTGGGGCTTACCTGTGCCATGGATGACTTTTGGATCCTAGTATGCTTTGACCCCCTATTTTATTGGTTTAGCCTATTAATAGATTTCATCTTCGCACATATACAGCACCCATAATAGTATCCACATTAAGTTTGACTGCCTAATTGCTGATCTCGTCATCTTCCCAAGACATAGATGTCTCACTTTTTTGTGAATCAATTTATCTTAATGCATGCCATTTCTTATTTAGTGTGAGCGAATGTTATTTGAGATAGACACCAGCCTATTTATGGGAATTCTTGAAATTTAAAGTCGTGTTTTTCTCTTCCATTAGGTCCGGGTATTCAGTCCACCGCCCCCAAATTGTCGGCGAATTATTGTTGCCACAAACATCGCTGAAACCTCCTTGACTGTTGATGGTGTTGTGTAAGCCCTAATTTAAAAAATGCTATTTGCTTGAAGTTAAACGTTATGACTGCTTCTTTAATTTGTGAGATGGTAGGTTGTTCATATTTGTTGATTATATATTTCATCGTGACCTTACTACAAGTTGCGGTCATCACAGCGGGACTATGGACAAAAACGTCAGATTATTTATGGCTAAACAAAAATATGAACCTATGAAAAAGGATTTATTCTTTGTTAAAATGCCGCCATACCTCATAAGGTAGGGTGTAATTAGTGAAAAAGCGGTGGTTTGGATTTATTGTTCTAGAGGATGTTTCTGGAGCCATTCCACTAGGAAAATAATTTGCGTATTGGCAATCATGATTTTTAGTAATAGTAGTCTAATGTCTTTCCCTCAGTTTTTCTCCTCTTTTTTGTCCTTTAGACAGCGTGTATTCAATGCTCATAATTCTGACTAAATACAGGTTCTTTGATTTTACTTCAGGTATGTTATTGATGCTGGTTATGTGAAGCAACGCCAGTATAACCCGTCTACGGGAATGTATTCTCTTGATGTCGTGCAAATTAGTAGGTACATAATTTCTACGAGTTTGATGCTTGGGCTCATTGGGATTAAATTATCTTTTAATGGTTCTACTGCAAAGGTATTGTCGCATATTTGTATATGAACTCTGATTTTCCTTAGGTATTGCCTGGCTGGTGAAATTATGATTTTGTAATTGTGTTAGGACTTTTTGTTCCCTAATATGGCTTCAGTTTTGATTATGAACGGAGTTTTGGAAACTGAACCTAGAATTGGAGGGATCTTATTTCTGTTGATTTCATTCATTCATACTCCTTAAAGGTAAATAAGGGTGACTACTTTGTCTCTTGTTAAGTTCAATAATCGTCTTCAAGAATCAGCTACTTACAGAAAAAATACGGATGATACGAAATCTCTGCCTTTTTTGTTTCTAGTCTGACAAATTTATGGCAAATTTTAAGTTCCTATGAGGGTCAAGTTAAAACAACAATTTATTGGCGGTGTTGGACATAGGCATCCCCTTGGTTACAATTGAATCGTAAAGTCAGTTTGACTTACGGTTAGGATTTTATGAGTACATGTGTGGTACTGATGGACATATCGGTCAGCCTTCGATGTGTGCGCATCTTATGTATTTGTACATTTTAATGCTCACTGCAGTCTTGTATCCTGTCAGCAGCCTGATAATATGTCGTTGGAAATTCTTACTGCTTCGCAAACGGTGGTCATTGGCATTAATTATTAAATGTGGTGTATTGGTTGTGTGGATTGTTTTTTAACTACATTGGTCTATTGATTAGAGTACAAGCTGATCAACGTGCGGGGCGTGCTGGAAGAACTCAGCCTGGAAAGTGTTATCGGCTATACCCCTCCAGGACATACCTTGAGGAGTTTCTTGATGCCACGATTCCTGAAATACAACGTTCATCACTGGCTGGAACTGTTCTTTATCTAAAATCTCTTGATCTTCCTGACCTCGACATTCTACATTTCGATTTCCTTGACCCACCTTCACGTAAGAAACTCATTCTTTGATTATGATGTCAAGTTGTTTTAGTCATGTGTACATGTGTTCTGAGTTTACGAGAGACATTTATGATGCTCACCTCTTGCATGCTTGTGCGGCTGCGTTTGCAGGTGAATCGCTAGAAGATGCTTTGAGACAGTTATATCTGATTGATGCAATTGATGAAAATGGGCTAATAACTCAAATTGGGCGGAAAATGGCAGGTAGTTCGCTTTTTTTCCTCGTAGCTTCTTACTTTTTTCTCCTTTTTATCTTTAAGGTACGAAATATTGATTTGGATTTTAGGCAACGGTGATGAAATTCTAAATTTGATCAATTATTGGGATTTATTAGATCTATGATCTATTTTGCCAGCTGATTGCTCAGCTCTGTTGACGAATTTTTTGGGACCAAGAACATATCTGGAAAATGACTTGTTCCCCTTTCCCCATTTTCTGATTGAACTTCTTGTCTAAGCTACTCATGTTTTTGGCAATGTGCGTATCAGACAATATTAATAAGGCAGCTATTGCCATGGTCTGTTTTACCTCTTTCGTTTTAATGAGAAACAAGCTGAGGCCCTCGCTAGATTTTTCCAATTGATTCACTTACAGACTCATTACCGTTGCTTCATAATAAGTTAAGTCATTATGCGTCTCATGCACGTGATTTTTCTATGTTCTAAGATCTTTGGTTGATTTATACTGTGAGGATCTTCATTTTGTTCCTGTATTTGCGAAATTTAGATTGAAATCGTCGTGGGATACTCAGATGATCTCAAGTTTGTATAGTCGTGAATAATATTGGTACTTGGAATAATTGGCATGCATGGCCAATTGAGGACTGTCTTGCTGAGTCAAATGAACATAATGACTCGGTGGGTCTGAGGACTACTTATGTAGGCACTATTGTAATGGTCTATTGATGACGCCTTTTTTCTGCCTCTGGGATGTTGTTCTGCTCAGTGAATGCCAGGGGGAAAATTATCTTCTTGAGGATTGCAATGAGACACGATAATAATGTTTTTTTTTCTCTCTTAGCTACATTCAAATATTGAGGGGTACAAGGAAAAAGGGTCGTGAAACAGGAAAAGGTCAATCACCCCAGCCATATTGATAATTCACCCATTTTAGGTATACATGGACTTGAGTTTTTGGTAGTAGGGCTGCGTGTCAGCCTTCTTTGGTGTTTGCTTATTATATTGGAATGAGTGCTTTACTAGCCTCCACTCCTTTCATTTTTTAACTCCCTTTTGGACTTCCCCGAGGCAGTAATTTCATATCCATGCGACGACAAAAACATGGAACTGGTATAAAATGATCTAGTAGGAGCAAAATGTGATTACGTTCCAACAATGAGGATGGAGAGGGTATAAATAAATGGGTAGCAAGAAATGATCTAGCATGTGGTCGTGTTTGTGTGTACAATTGTGTTTGTATTAACATCTTTCATAGTATGCGGCCTATTTTTTGCATGTATGATCTGTGGGATGTGGATCGGTCTTTCTTATCAAATTCATGCTAAATAGATGGATAGTATATAGAGTTCTGGGGTCATGTGTCAAGTAGCTAGGATTTCAGAACAGTACGTGATCAGTGTCGGAGTCTTACTTGATGTATAACCATCCTTGTTTTAAACTCTGGTTATCTAGCCTAATTTTACTGCGCTGGCGTTTTGACTTTTGATTTGTGCAGAGCTGCCTTTGGAGCCTTCACTTTCTCGGACTCTGATCGAAGCAAATGAGTTGGGTTGTTTATCTCAAGCTCTTACTGTTGCGGCCATGCTGTCAGCAGAGATAACACTGAATGCTAGTCGAAGGTTACTGCATCCATTTGGTATCTAGGGTTCTCATTTTTTGTGAATCTCTCACGCCTAGATCTGTGGAATCCTTTGAATTGTGAGATTGATATTCTATGTGATCTGATTCACGAAACTTGAGGTTTAATCCGATCTTCCCATTCTCGATTTTAGGATTTAAGTCACCTGCAAAAATTAAATTATCACTTGTTGACAAATTGCATAATTGTGGTATTCCTTCTAAAATGATGATGTTCCCTATTAGGTTCCCAGTTTTGACTTTTTCTATATTTTCGGATAATGAATCAACTGAATGTATTACTCTGGATGGATCCAGTTGTGCCTCCCTCCTTGCTGTATAGTTCTAAAGTATGCCTTTTAAATGTGCAGTAAGGGCAATCATAAGAAGAGGAAGCAATCTGCACTAGTCTTGCCTGATGGTTCTGGCTGGGGGGATCATATTCAGTTGCTCCAAGTGTTTGAGAGCTGGGACAGAGCAGGTTACAGTCCAGATTGGTGCATAGACAATGACATACAGGTACTTCCACCTTTGACTCTTATATGGGTTCTATCTCTGGTACCATGAGAAACTATTTTAGGTTCTAAGGACCTCTATTCGGTTAGTTTCTCTTCCTCAAATATTTTATCTCTTGTTCTGCAAAGCAGTGAGGTGAAATGGATGGTAATGAGGTTTAAGGTTTGTGGTTGAGGTATTGAGGGCATATGATGGATCTTCATGTTAGTAATTGTTTTCAGTGATGATAAAATTGTATTTGAGAGTTGTCCCCCACTGATATTAAACAAAGATCTGTAATCTTCGAATCATGTTTCGCAATATGGAATTTTGTTTAGATCAAACACTCGCAGTGCTGCTATAGTGCTTTCATGTAATCATGTAAGATTTAACGGCTTAATGATGGTCATTATTTTCATTGGTGACAAGATTTTATCAGGGAGTTTATCCCTGATGTCAAGCAAAATTTATCATCTTCAAAACAAAGAGTTCACAGATTGGGGAAAAAAAGGAATTTAGATCAAACGAATGTTGGACTGCTGCAGTGCTATAATACATGATAATTTTTTTAACGCCTTTTCTGCAATTTTTTCATGGTCCATTAAGTGTGGCTACTTGAGGAATTTTTGGTGAAACCTTTACATTGTGAATCCATCTTGTGTCATACAGAACAGATCCCTCTGTTCTGTTGACTCCGCATATACCTACAATGTTGGAGCATCATTTTGTGATCGCCAATCAATCAAGTAGGTTTATTTGTTTATTTTCCCGGGTGATTTCTTAGCCTGGAATTTAACCAGTCATTGAGCCTTTAATGCCCACTCCTTTTCTACCTATCAAAGATTCTCATGTTTTCCAGCTGGTCCTTCATCCATGAACTCAAAGATGTAGAAATCAATAGCGTCCAGATACGATCCCTTTGTTGGGTTCCGTCAGACGCGTCGCTCATCGCATTCTGAAAATTGTTGCAGGTACGTGGAATGATGTTTGCAAAGGACGTTCGTAAGCAACTCTGTCAGATAATGGAGAAGATGGCGAAGAGTAAGATCTCAGTCTGCTGCTCGTGGCTTTATATTTTATTGGAGATATTCTCATCAGAAGTTATTAGATCCCTCTCTGCACCCGATGCAACATGCGTTTCATTTTTAATAAGCTCATGCTTTCTACATCCTTTCAGACATCTCCATGTCTAGGGTTCTGTCTAATTCGGAATGGGGCTTCCAGTGAAGCTAACCATGACACCGTGCAAGGATGGCCCAGATGTTTCCCTCATAAAATTTTATCTTTTTATTTTATTTTATCCGCTCCCATATGTGCCTCTTTGTAGGTTGGTTCTCCAACTAGTATTCCGAATCTGGAAATGGAAAATAGTCAACTTCTTCGACTGGAAATTTAAATGCTGATGCTATCTTGACTATTGTCAGATGGGTCTTTTTCGTCTTAGATTATTATGTTTAATCATGCCAGATCCGAGGGATGTGGATTCGTTTCCCAAGAGGAGAGTAGAGGAAGAGGATTACCAGAAGCTAAGGAGAGCTTTGTGCAAGGGTTATGGAAACCAGCTTGCTGAGAGGATGATGCATCACAATGGCTATAGGAGCATCGGTTTTAGGTCACAGCTGGTCCAGGTGCCTGCCAGTTCCTCTTCCCGGGCCTCATGAAGTTTATTTATATGATGCATGGATAAAGTAGAATCCCATTTTTTTAAAGTGTAATTTCTCAAAAAATCTAGTGAAGCAATTTCTTTTCTGGGTTGCCAAGTACTGGGCAATGCTGGCTAGTAGCTAAATACGGCAAAAAAAAAACACATCTTAACTGATCATTTGCGTTGACTTCATACACTGATCACTATTGCAGGTCCACCCTTCCTCTGTGCTGAAGGGAGATGAAGACGGGCGCTTACCAGATTATGTTGTGTACCATGAGCTCATGGCCACCCCGCACCCCTTCATGAGGAGCGTTTGCTCAGTTGAGATGTCGTGGGCTGTGCCCATCTTGAGGAATCTCGACAAGCTGGATGTCAATAGGCTCAGGTCAAATTCTTGTCATAGTTCCCAGAATTGGATTGGATTTTTTTAATTCACCGCCATATTTCTTGATTCAGCTTCCTAAATCGATCGTTTTGGTCTCACAGTGGGACTTCTGCTCCTCTGAATGAGGCGGGCCAGCCAGCTGCCGTCGTTGACTTGTCGAAGAAAGAGATCAGTGGAGAGAAAGACGTGGACGATAAGATACGAGCAGCTAGAGAGCGCTATCTTGCCCGAAAAGGAAAGAAGTCCTAAGGTTTGACCCAGTGCATATCATCGGAGGTCTGCTCCCGGATTAGGGTTTAACGCCGCATATCTTGCTGGGTTTTAGGGCAGTAGTTGTGCGCATTGTTTCTCCAGGAGAAGAGGCAACGATGGGTTTAGCTAGCTTCCTTTTTTTTCTCAAGAATTCCTTGATCCAAAGGAACCAGTTTTGAAAGAAACCAAGAACCCGATCGCCATTACATTGGCCTCAATTATTCTTCGGGTTTAGAAAACCAAGAACCCTAAAACTGGTTCTATACTGATAAGACTTCCCTCAACCATTCTACACTGATTCTCTCTCTCTCTCTCTCTCTCTCTCTCTCTCTCTCTACATAAAGATATCATATCCCAAAAAAAAGGCACATGGAGAGTTACGGGTTACCCCCAGTCAATGGAAAAGTTAAGAAAAAATTCATCTTTTTAATTTTTTTGGATGATTCTGCCGGTGATCTTCTTTGAATGGGAGGTGGGCTGTTTATTTTCTTCCTGCGGGTTCCAAATATAGAAAGATTCGGGTGGAAACGGCGCTCTTTGTGAGTGTCTCTGTAAAACAGGTTAGCTACTGTAATTATTTCTCCAATAATTTATGGGCACGAAGATGGGTGCCGCTGGTATCAACGGTAATTTTGTGCCGTGTAGACGCACGAAAGCCAGCGATGGCACTCGGCGTGGCTTCGCACGATTTTTTTTAAAAAAATGGCAACTTGAGCTCTCAATTATGCCCTCGGCCGGTTGACTTGTCAAATTTCCGGGGATTTTTAATAGATATTTTAATGATGCACCCTTTGCTTGTTTTTATTTTAATGTTAATCTTAAAATATGTCTGACATAGAGATACCCTTTTCCCTGTGCAAATGACTCGAAAGACGTGGAGAACCCTCCGAAGCCTGCGAAGGAGCGACCGTGGCAAGTGCGTAAATTTATGTTTTTCGGGGCATATTTGAAAAATGATCGGCGGCAGATCCCAAATAGATACCGTTGATTCAGATGCTGACGTGTGACTTGCTTTTAAAATAATGTCCCGCCATATAAATATCAGAAGTCCTCGGGAACGGAAAGCGATGGGGGGGGATGTGATGAGGTCAACCTGCTTCCCAGCCCCACTCTCACTACCTCTCGCGGTCGTCGTTGGCTGAATCTTCGGATTCCCCGATTGCAGGGCTCCAAGGTTCGCCAATCTCTCTTCATCGTTCTCTCGAAGCCGTTCCCTCGTTCGAAATTCCGTTCTCCCGGTGATTCTTACTTTTGCGAGTTTTCGTTTTTGTGGTCGTCGCTTTTCTTTTTTTTTCGTCTGACCTACAATGCTTGAGCGATCTTCTCTAACTCCGCAAAGCGATCTCTTGATCTTGTATCAGGCCGGAAGTACCTGAGGGGCCACGGTTGGAGGAGACAGGTCGGCCACCATGAAGTTGACTCCAAGGGAGGTGGAGAAGCTAGCCTTGCACGGCGCGGGGCACCTGGCTCAGAAGCGCCTAGCTCGGGGCCTGCGTCTCAACTATACCGAGGCAGTGGCTCTCATCGCGACGCAGGTGAACGACTTAGCCTGCCGAGCATCCGATCTGGAATCCTTATAACTATCTACGATGCTGTCACTGAATTATAAAGTTTTGTGGCAATTTGAGATGCCATCTTAAATGTGTGGGAGATCCAATTTTTGGTTGTCTTTTCCTTTCTATTATATTGAATTTAGCTCTTCGCTGGTAGAATATAACTTTCAATTTTTCTCGTAATGGAAAGTTTTATACTTTTCGGCCTGTGGTATGTTTTAAGGTGCTCCACGTGCCCGTGCAAGAAGGTCTAAAACCACGTCTAGAGAGATTAAGCTGAAATTTTCTGGGATGCCGTAATGTGGTCATGATCTTTTACGATGAATGAGAGATCAATGAAACTCAAAGAAG
Organism: Spirodela polyrhiza; assembly: GCA_024713555.1. Classification (NCBI taxonomy): domain Eukaryota; kingdom Viridiplantae; phylum Streptophyta; class Magnoliopsida; order Alismatales; family Araceae; genus Spirodela; species Spirodela polyrhiza. The sequence goes on from CM046530.1 coordinate 3,458,492, forward strand.
TGACGGCAAGAAAGAATTGAGCCCTGAAGATGGAAGTGGTTCTAGAAATCGTGGGGAGGTGAGTGGAGAAATAAGAAATAGGGAATAATTTAGTTAGAAAGCATCAAAAGATGTTTGCACATAATAGTAGATAGATCTGTGGGAAGATGGCCTGAGATACAGACAATGCTCCTGAAGAGTCAAACAGAGGTAGAAAATATCGTGTTATTTCCTTTCCCGTCGGCATATTGTGAATTACTGTGCTTCATTTTTCTTATTGATGGCAAAAATCTTCTCTAAAGGTGGGATTAAAACTTTGCGGTAAATGCATCAACAGCCAAAGCTTATTATATCATCGGTAGATTGTTAAACTAGGACGAAATGGCAACATTCTTGATGAAAAATGGTAAAAATCCAGACGGAAACCTTTTTTTAAGGGAAATCAAAGGTCACGTTACATCATCATGAGTAGTTTATTCCAATTTATTTTCTCGTGTACCCGCTCAGTGTTTCTGGTGCTCGCTTAGCAAGACAATAATCTATGTTACCTGGTCAAATCGGATGAATTTTTAACATTGAGAAAGCATATTTCCTATCCCTTCCGAGTTTTCTATACTCTCCTTCAGGCTATCTTTTGAAAGTGCTTCTTGCGAAATTCGATAAAACCATCAAAGTATTGTTCAACAAATTGGAATCAATATGCCACTACTGACTTCTAACATGCTCTTTTTCCACGTTACGAATTATAGATTTTGGAGTTCGTTCGTGATGGAGACAAATCTGTGGCTGAACTAATGGATATTGGAAAACAGCTACTGGGAAGGTAAGATATTTAGTTAGATAACTTCAAATGTACACGAAACGTCGCCATTCCTACTAGAACAATCGAAAGTAAGACCTCCTGTGTCAAGAGTGCTAGAACTTAAAAACTTACTACGGTCATAAATGCATTTCATTTTCTCGTCTGCGTACATATTTTCTACTCCATGCGATCATTTTCTCAGTAATTAAGACATCTTGATATGTGCTTATGTTTGCGTATGCTGAAACAACTACCTGTAATTATCTTTAAATGATATTTTCAGCATACGTCCGTAAATTACAGACGTAATATGGAAGGGAATGAAAGACGTGGTTGAAAGTAACCTACTTATTGTACGTTTACTGTTGTTTTGAAATAGCTCTTGATAGGCTCCATCGTCAGATGACACACGTCCGCTTGAGTGAATTTCTTTTTTGATTATTTATTCCGCGTGCCACCATGGTGTATTGAAATGTCTAGATCAACATTACTCGCATAGCCCTCATTTCAGTGTTCCTATCTCCAGGTCAACGCTTTTCTCTTGGTCAACTCTTTCACAATTAGCCCACAACTAATGGTATAGACCGAGGAAGACGATGGAAAAATATTTATTATTCTTCCATATCTTTCTTGGGTAAATCTTGAATTGGAGCCCCAGATCGGCACCTGGTGGCAAGGAATGAGTTTGTTTTAGTTTTGGGAAAAAATATTAATATTGAAAATTATATAACTCACTCTGTGGACTGTATTGAGCAAGATCAACACCTGTAGTTGAACCATCATAATTTCAGCCTTTTCCTGTTTTGAATGCACAGCTGCAAATTTTATTTTATTATTTTTTGGATACTATTTAGTAGTGCTATAAAATGGATGATAAGTTATCTCGTAATTCCTATCCATTTTTTCCTGTTATTGTCAGGCGGCAAGTTCTTCCAGCAGTCCCATACCTTCTGGACATGGTTCAGGTATTTTTTAAAAAAACTTTTCTGTGCTGTCCCAGTTTGAGACACTTTCAATGAAAACACTGTGAAGGAAACTGATCTATCGACTGCAATAGGCAAACCATAATATGACTGAGATGAATGGAATGACAGTTTGATTCTATATTCTTTTTATGTGGGTGTACCTCGGAACATAGAACTGCATACTATTTGATGCGTAAGAGTCTTTCGCATGTGGACCTCACATCCGGATCTATGACTTTTTTATGTTATCGTCCATAACTTGCCAGCGTAGTTCTTTCATCTGTTTTTGGGTCCTCTAAAACTGATAATAGTCGAGAGAAGATTTGTTCAACGAAGAGTATACTTACCTTTTCGTGCACTTTATAACGTCTTTTTTTAAGTGAATATAATTTTTTTGCTCGCATTTTATTTTAACATTTTCACGACCTGCATTTATTTTCCTTTTGAAAATCAGGTTGAGGGAACCTTCCGTGATGGCACGAAGTTAATCACCGTCCACAATGCAATTGCGAGCGACGATGGTCGTCTGGAGCTAGCTTTGCATGGTTCCTTTCTTCCAGGTGGGAAATGCCTACCAGGAAGAATATTTAATTCTAGCCACTTTACGCTGCAATTACAGTGAAAAGTCTGCTTGTTATTCGCCTGCAAACATTTTGTTTCTTTTGGAGAGCCATGGTCGGTGCCTTGTAAACTCACGGGAGCACATGGTACCTTTATGCTCGTGAATAAATTCAATGAAAATATTATTTATTCTTTCATACGTTGCGCAAATCGTGACAATTAATTGTAAAATTCTTTGGGATTCCTAAAGTATTATCTTTGAAAGGAAGAAGAGGAAGTGTGAATGTATGTTCATTTATTCCGTTTCTTGTTCATTGTTTGTTATTAGATAGGTTTCTCCTCAAGTGGTGATGCCGTAGGCTCACTGAATGTTTTAAAATTAGAATCGGGCCAGATGTTGGTCTGACTAGCAAAGAACCTGTGTATCATACCGGGGGTATCCCCATTCACACTCGTACAGAGAAAAAAAACTGTAAAAAGATGAAAAAGATAGTGCTACACATTTCTTCCCTATTCTTCTCGCCAAGGATCAGACCACTTTATAATGGATTGAACCTTTGAGCAGTTTTTTGCCATCTGTCCTATGGCTTTCTAGATTTGGTTCAACTCAATGTAACACAGTAGTGTCCACCATGCTAATGTTAATTACGAGAACATGAATTTGATCATCAGAATGATTAAAGGTCCTCAAAAATTAGCACACCGTTTGAACATAATCGACAAGATGGGATTTCCCCCGTTTTTGACTTAAGCTGTACTCAGTCTAGCGTCACTACGAACATCCCCATTATTTGATTGTGTATTTTCTTGATTTGGCCTGGTTTTTGTCCATCTGTCATCTGTGCCATAACATTTTTATAGTTCTTCAGAATTGTCTTGGGTTGATCCGACTCAAGGTATACTGTAGTGCCAGCATATCTTTCGAATTCCACATTTTAACACTACCAAGGGAAAACGGCTTTTAACCCCGAGAAAGGGCAGAGTCCGCTCAAATGAGACTAAACTGTGTCACATGTTAGGACACCATTGACTTTAATTGACATTCAAGGCCTGTTCTCACTTTAATTACACTGTTATACATCTGTATTATATCATTTTCAAGGTCCTGAGATACAGTGAATTCTCTTTTTGGCTTCCTTCTCTCTAAAAGATATTGTGACTATTTCGTAGTTAGGTTTCAGTAGCGCTAAATTATTTTTGCTTCAATTATGCAGTTCCGGCGCTTGATAAGTTTTTAGGAAATGATCCCGATGATTTTCCTGGTGAATTTGATTTGTGGGGATGGAACTATCACACTTAATCTGGGAAGAAAAGCTGTTGTACTCAGAGTTGTTAACATGGCAGACAGGCCTGTTCAGGTATACTGCTCTTTTTATATTTCCAACTTTTCTATTTGCTTACATATTCTGGTCGATTCCTACATCATGATCGTACTTTAGGCATGTTCTTATGTACATAATATGAATTGAATTCTCTCTAAGAAATTTCAAGTTAGAGATATCGATGATGAATAGTGTATTTGTCGCCCATATCCATATATCAATTATCATATTCTTTTTCTTTGCCAGATAGGGAGCCATTACCACTTCGTTGAGGTAAACCCTTACTTGGTTTTTGATAGAAAGAGAGCCTGTGGCATGAGGTTAAATATACCAGCGGGAACAGCTACTCGGTTCGAGGTAGAAATATTTTTATTCCTGTTACTGAATTTTTTTTAACATATGCCATTTTGGAGATCCTTATTGTTTCTCTGATTAGAACATTCTTTTTGGAGATTTGTATCCTTTCTGTAAAATTATAGTAGTAGAATCACAACGCAGCCTTTTTTTTCTGGATCTGCGTTTGTTGACCGCTTGCACTATGTGATGCATTAAAAGCCATTATTATCCGTGAGATTTATGATGCTATTTTACGTAATTCATGTCTTATATTCTAAACCTAAATATTGGAGAATCATTAAGGCAGTTCCTCCTTGTCCTGTCTAAGATCTCGGGTTGAGATGAGAACCATCAAAGGTCTGAAAATTTTTGAGAAAGGATTCACAATTTCTCTTGATTTAAAACGAGGACATTTGGATGAAGAAGACATCCCTTAGGTAATGACGTGGTCATGTCCATACAGTTTTTACTGTCGTTATTTCACATTTTTGTAGATCAGAATTTGTCACTTCTGCTGAAATAAGGAAAACTAGGTCCATGTGACTCGGATTTGATAAAAAGATGCTGTGATCAATCATAGCGACTTTTTAAGGCTGACGTCATCGAGGACTGTGTACTGCATTTTGATTCGGTGTTGATTATCTCATACCCAATGAAGAATATTTCCCTCCAAGATCTCCATGTATGCAATTTTTCCTTGACGTTGAAAGCCAAACATAGTTTCTATTGGAGGATTGCAATTACATTGTCATTAAATCTGATATTTTCCCCATATCATTGCCGTGGTTGCTTGCGTCACAGATTGAATACTGCCGGTAATCAGTCTGTGCACAGTAGGATTTTCCCTAGAAACAGCCTCTTGTGTATCATTCGTTTCCCCATTAATCAACCATTTTTCATCAAGAAAGAAGAGAAGGGAAGTCATGCTATGTCATGAGAATATTGTAAAGCCCTCAAGATTTGATGTTGGATGCTTGGTACATAGTACCAGAGTAATGTTGAAAAATTTCACTTTGTTAAACAAGTTTTGGACCTTTCATATAGCCTTAGTGTTGGGGCCTGCTGAATTGCCTCCCAATTGACAAATAGAGACGTTGCAATTTGGGCTATTAATATCACCCTCGCTTCTCCTAAGAGGGGATAAATCATTTATTGACTGCTGGCTTTCCTCAGTGGCATGAACAACATTACCATTGTTTCATGAATCATAGGATACAATCGATTAGATAATTTCCACTATTGACATTATCTTATTAAAATCGAGTGCTCTACTATAAACTCTGAAGTCAGGTAGTTCGAAAAAAGCCCATAAAAGCCTAGCGCATATGCATAAGCAATGAGATAGATAATTGGCTGAAGACTGGACACCAATGCTAACTATGTTTATAAGCCATTCATCTCTTCCATATAAGAATGCTATTACCGTTGATATTTGGCGAGAATTATTTTCTTATACTATTGTCTTTAGCTGGTGTAATGTTCTTATGTTCCTGATTTATATTTCGATAATATAATCGCCTTTGTTCATGATTGGTTAACTGATTAACAATATGTCAAACTTGTTATCAAGTTTTTATGAATTACTGTCGTACAACTGTTCTGTCTGTATCCTTAATTTTTTCATTTCAGAGGTTATTTTTTTTGCTAATATCTGGTGAATGTTCCCATTGATACTAAAGCCTGGAGAAGCCAAAAGCGTAACTCTTGTCAGCATTGGCGGGAAGAAGGTGATTAGGGGTGGAAACAGCATCGTGGATGGTCCTGTCCATGCAGTTCAAATTGAAAATATTATGGAAGCTGTACGTGCCAACGGATTTGGACATGAAGAATACCCAGAAGCCAGGTTAGGTTTCTTCATGGGTGTCGCTAATTATCCAGTTTTCGTGTATTTAATTTAAAATATTTTAAATTAAATGACAACTTGTAACGTAGTGTACGCTCTTCGCGTACTAAATTTCGTGTTTGTTTGTTCCAGCGAAGGCATTATCGAAGAAAACTCCCCTTTTAGCGTGAAAGTTTCTCACGAGTCATATGCTAACATGTATGGGCCTACTGTCGGTGATAAGATACGACTTGGTGATACGGACTTGTACGCAGAAATCGAAAGAGATTTTGCAATTTATGGTGATGAATGTGTATTTGGAGGTGGAAAAGTTCTTCGTGATGGAATGGGACAGGCTACTGGTTATCATCCTTCCCTGTGCTTAGATACAGTCATAACAAATGCAGTGATCATTGACTACACAGGAATATACAAAGCAGATATCGGCATTAAAGAAGGAATCATCTTTGCCATTGGTAAAGCAGGCAACCCAGATGTAATGGATGGCGTTCATGATGGCATGATAATAGGGGTGGGTTATTTTACTTTAAGGGTGTTAATGTCAAGTTGCACCTTGAATGTTCTTTCTATCTGATGCCCGTTTTATATCTTCAAGCACAGGTCAATACTGAAGTTATTGCTGGCGAAGGCATGATTATTACAGCAGGGGGCATTGATTGTCATGTACACTTTATATGCCCTCAGCTGGCTCAGGAGGCAATTTCAAGTGGTAAGAATATTGTTAAATAATAATTCTCAAATTTTATTCTTCTACATGTAATGTTGTTGATTTTTTTGGATACTCTTTCTTTCCTTGATTTTAACACGATGATTATCTACTTTTTGATGTCTTTGAGAACACACAATTCACAATGACTATAGAGGTGAATTGTATGGTACGGAGCAAAGTATTGTCCCTACTCTTTGATCCACACTAGTCAGATCTGAATCTGCGTGGAGGATGCTCTTAATAAAATCCTGATGGATAAGTCTCAGTTGGAACTATGAGAAACTTCACCTGGGAACTCGATTCTTGCTTGTGACTGCCTCTCCGGATTTTTTATTTTATTGGCAGTGAATTTGCTACCAGTCTTCGTAGGATTACTTGGTGTGCTTCGGTTATTGATGATATAACATATAGAATTGGCCAATTGCATCGTGGACTAGAATTTATCCCACCTGACCCAGTTTCACGGGATAAATCCAATCCCAATATGATGTGCATGTGAAAGTGGGCTTTAATTCCGGAATAATTTCATCCCTAGCTAATTACCGAATGATTTTGATCTGAGCCAGATCAAAGTGGTTCTAACTAATTCCGGTATGCAATCTCACTCTGCTGATAAAAAATGATAGCTGTGGCACAGAATTACAGGAATTATACGGTAAATATGCCTAGACATCTCGCTTCTTCTTAGATTCTGTTCCTTGTATCATCCTTATTTCTTTCATGGTGAACGGATATGTCGACACTGAATTTTTTTCTTTCTGGGGGTATAAAATAAAAGGATAAATGCCTGCCTGAGGTTTAAATATGTTTTTTTAAAAAAAGGAAACTCGCCAAATATATAATCTATTTTTTTCCTATATACCATTCTATGTCAGGCATTTAGATATACTTGGGACATTCACGAAATCACTACGAGCATATTTAGTTTCTAGATAAACACGTCAGAGGATTTTTTTTCGTCTGATGTTCTGTTAATAAATAGAAATAGAAATAGTTGTACGTGGTATGCGCTTATTACTGTGTCAATCTTTTAAATTCTTATCGGTTTTACATTACAGATTGATTAATTTGCTCTTTCATTGAACTAAAACTCAGAAGAGTTGAAATATAGTTCGTATCTCGATTCATATGCATATCTTCGTCAAAATCTTGTGTTTTTATGCATACATGGTTGTCCATCTTAGCTGGTCAGCTGTCATGTTTAGGGGTATTATTTTCCCGTTGATAGCAGTACATATTATTTAAATCTAGGCTGCAGCTTAAATTCTAATTGAAGGTATCCTCAAATGAAATTCTCTCTCAAGGTATCACGACACTAGTGGGAGGGGGGACAGGACCGGCAGATGGAACTCGTGCAACGACATGTACACCTGCACCATTCCAAATGCAAATGATGCTGCAGTCAACCGATGAACTGCCTATAAACATTGGCTTCACGGGCAAGGTATTTTTATTTTAAACGAAAATATTTTGCATGTAATTCGATTATTCAATTGCTCGCCATCATTTTGGTTCTCTCTCTCTCTCTCTCTCTCTCTCTCTCTCTCTCTCCTCTCTAATCAAATTAATTCTTACCGAAAAAACCAGTAATTTTATTCATCACGAGAAATGAAAAAGTACCTTAGTGTTCAGTGTATCGAGTGGTTATTTCCGAACTGCAGTGCATTTCTCGTTACTGGGTTTCTTCTGAGGGAAATATTAGAGGATCTAACGATTCCGGTCTTTTTTGTGAAGTAATTATTTTCCCTTTTCCCTGCCTAATCAGGGAAACAGTTCTAAATCAGATGGTTTAACCGAAATCATAGAGTCTGGGGCAATGGGCCTGAAACTGCATGAAGATTGGGGGAGCACTCCTGCTGCGATCGATAAATGTCTGGAAGTGGCAGACACTTTTGATATTCAGGTAATGATCTACACCTGGACGTCCTTGTTCTTCACACATATTGCGTAATTTTTTAATCCTTTTTCCGATGCTACATTCATCTAACACAGGTGAATATCCATACTGATACTTTGAATGAGTCGGGATGTGTGGAACATACAATTGCAGCATTCAAAGGAAGAACAATACATACTTATCACAGGTATTCCTGCATCCGATCTTTTTCCCCTAGAAATGTTGATAGAAAGCTCCTGACATTGTTTTACCATGGTCTGGATGAACTTGGAGCACGATTTCATTGCTTATGTTTCCATGCTTCCAGCTTATTACTTCCTCTGGTGTTGGCAACTTACTTTGTGGGCATCATAAACTGTAGATCCCAGTTTTCTCGAAGTATTTTTACCAAGCTCTAATCGCTAGCAATCATTTTTGATCGAATTCCCCATTTTCTTGGTGACATTATCTTATCATTTTTGATCTTTTTACCATATACAACAGTATTAGATGCAAGCTGACTAAATGGGAATTATTCCTCAGTTTATAATATAATCGGGAGGCCTGAACCAATCCCATGATCTTCACAGTGAAGGTGCAGGCGGTGGGCACGCTCCAGATATCATCAAAGTCTGCGGGGTGAAGAATGTCTTACCTTCATCGACAAATCCAACGCGGCCTTTTACCAAGAACACTGTAGATGAGCACCTCGACATGCTGGTAGGCAGACTGAGCCGCCCTCGATTCTTCCAGGTCAATCTCCTGCCACAAAACTTTGACTTACATTGCTTGCAGCTGGTCTGCCACCACCTCGACCGGGACATCCCCGAGGATGTGGCGTTCGCTGAATCACGAATACGGGCAGAAACCATTGCGGCGGAAGATATCCTGCACGATATGGGAGCAATCAGCATCATCTCATCCGATTCCCAAGCTATGGGCCGCATTGGAGAGGTCTCCTCCTCTCAGTACTCGGCATGGCTTCAGAGCAATCACTGTTCTTGATGTTCTTTGCTTATCTATTTATTCAGACACTGGCGACGATGAAATCTATTTCGTTGATGCGGTAGAAGCTGTTTCTCAGGTTATAACGAGGACATGGCAAACTGCTCATAAGATGAAGCTGCAGAGGGGGAGATCAGTCGAGCCTCCATCATCCGGCAACGACAACTTCAGGATCAAGAGGTACGTCGCCAAGTACACAATAAACCCGGCAATAGCGAACGGATTCTCCGAGCTCGTCGGCTCGGTCGAGGTGCGCAAGTCTCCCTCCCTCCTTTCTCTTCCGCGAGTTCAGATCGCGCCTCTTCCGCCGCACTCAATCCGTCGAACACCTGCTCCAGGCCGGAAAACTCGCGGACCTCGTCATGTGGAAGCCTTCTTTCTTCGGTGCCAAGCCGGAGATGGTGATCAAGGGCGGCGTCGTTGCGTGGGCAAACATGGGGGACCCCAACGCCAGCATCCCCACCCCCGAGCCGGTGCCCCCATCGTCAACTCCCCTCCCTCCTCTCTCCCTCTCTCCCCAGCCATTATTCCTCAGAGCCTGATCCTTCCACGAACTCGCAGGTGATAATGAGGCCCATGTTTGGCGCGTTCGGCAGGGCGGCCAGCGCGAGCTCCATAGCCTTTGTGAGCAAGGCGAGTCTCCTCTCCGGCCCTCCTTCCTCCTCCGTCCATTCCATTCATCTGGGTTGTGGGCGAGGGATCGTCTAAAGCTGTGTGCTTTGCTGCTCCGCGGCAGGCTGCGAAGGAGGCCGGCGTGGCGGCAAGGTACCGCCTGAAGAAGAGGGTGGAGGCCGTCGGCGGCGTGCGCGGCCTCACAAAGCTGGACATGAAGCTGAACGACACCCTGCCGAAGATCGAGGTCGACCCCGAGACCTACACCGTGACCGCCGACGGGGAGGTTCTGAACTGCGCCCCGGTGAGCTCCGTCCCCCTCTCCAGAAATTACTTCCTGTTCTAGCCTGCTGCTCCCTGGGGGATCCACGCCGAGTGGATCCGAACAATAATAAATAAAAAAATACATATATGACTGCCTTCTATGATTATGATCTCAATGTGCATCATTATCTCGCTATCTTCCATGATTATCATCATTTCTCCTACGGAGCATGGCTTTACCTGTTCGAAAACCCCTTCTTGGATAACACGTGTGTGGGAAGAATGCCACAAAAACCAGCCTGTTGGGTCAAACAAAAGTCAAAGCCATCAAAATAAAGAACACTCCTTCATGAGGAGAACTAGTCACTGGAGTAGTCCTCTTCGTCGTCCTCTCGCTGCTTCACAACCTTCTCTATGAACTTCCTGCGGACGCCATCGATGACCGCTTTCCTTGATGAATCGCCCTGGGCGCGCCCGTCGTTGAGAACAGGATCGGATTGACAGAGGGCCAACGCAACCGCTGAAGGATATCGGGGAGGTTCCAAGGAGGGTGGTCAATGAGAGGAAACCCAAACGAACTGCATTTTAACTCTAAGAAAAATAACATTTTAATGTTACGAGAGATTAAGGTACGGCGCGTTTATCAGTGGATCTGCGTTGACCTGACATCTATCACAGCCAAAGGAGAATATGGGCCACAAGGAACAGTTCTTCTCAGTGGCTCTACAGCCAAAACATGATCCTTCACTCTGCCCTGAGTTCCTCCCATGTCCATGCTCCCATGATGTCTTAGACATAATCTTTATCTACTATCTCTACTAGGAGCATGTCAGCTCTATCTCTATCTACTATCTATTTTATTGCTGAATATAGAAGATCTGAGACTCAGTGTGTACATATGCAAAACAAATCTTAATAAAGAGCACGGATGCATGACTTTCACAAGGGTTTAAGGTTTAAGGTTTAAGGTGTAAGTAAATTAAATGAAGCTGGGTGAAACAACCTTTGAAACCGCTAGAAAATAAAACTCTCATTAACACTTTTTTAAATAAAGATGATCCCCATAAACCCTTTGTAAGCTAATAGTTGTACAGTTTTCCTTTGTGTATGGCATTGGGAAGATGTTGGATTTGAGGCGGCAAAGCCACTAGTGTTAATCAATGGGAAATTTTGTAATTAATCGAAGTATTATCAATTCTTTCCTTTTTATTAAAATGAGAAGGAAAAAAATTAGAGTGAGATGCATATTATCAACACGGAATGACGCCAAAATAGGTTTTTTTAAATTAAAAGTAATAATAATAAAAAACAACAAAGAAGGACAAGGTACCTTCAGCAGTGCATTTCCGGCCTCCGTAAGGGTGCAAACCCACATGAGTACCTTTCACAGCGCCAGAGTTGTAAACTAGGATCGTAGGTAGATTACGGTCTGGGTAGTTCGGGATGCAGTCCGTTGATGTTATCTTGACAAACTTGGTCGCTGGGTACCTTGCAGCCAGCTCCTCGAGGCAACTCAGCAGCACCTTGCACTCTGCTATTCTGCAGAAAAACAAAAATGGCAGTCTATGACGGCATAAAACAGCGAATAAGCTCTGCAACAGGTTCAGGAGCCGAGATAATCCTAAACAGTAGCAAGATCTGTAGGATGATGGAGTCGGATTCAGCAGACGCGGGGTGGGCTTTTTTAACCAGTTCTTCCTGTTCGTAGAGTGTTTACTTCCCGCTATGAGAGTTCTCCACGGTGAAAAAGTTTATCCTGCCTGAAAAGATCAAGCTCTGGACGAAGTTGAATGCGAGTGTGAACGTACCCGTCCTTGTACAGAAGCACCACAACCCAAACGTCGGGGGATGCCTGCGAGACCTCGCGGATGAAGTCCGACCCCGCAATAGGGACCACCGATCCGAACCTCGAGATCCGCGTAGCCTCCCTCATCTCCGCCAATCTCTTCTTCCTTCATGATCAATCCCGCCATCACACCAGCATTAAGAGCACCGAAATCTTCGCCAAAGTCAGATCTAGGGCTACAAAATTTCGACGAGGACGGTGGGGCGGTCCGCGGACCTGTACTCCTCAAGGAAGCGGTCATCGTCGAGGTCGCGGTCGTCCTCGAGGTCCTCGAGCTCCTCCTCGGTCCTCTCGTCGATCCAGGAAGCGGACTTCGCAGGTTTCCCGTCGTCCAGGGGCCCCGGGGAGAAGGCCGGGGGCTTGAAGGGCTCCGGCTTCGGCGGGAGGTTCCCCAGTCGCCGCTGTATGTCGTCCCACTGTGTAGACGCCCCCTCCACGTCCTTGTACACGAAGTGGTAGTCCGCCATCTCCTCCCCCTCGCTCTTCCTCTGCTCCCGCCCCTCCCTTCCGCGATCTCCCCGATCTCGACTTCTCCCGGCGCAGAGAGGGGAGAACCGGGAAGCTCCATAGCTTTCTCCACAGCTCCCCCCAACGAAGGATGCTGTCGAGGATTTCAGGCCGTTGGATCTTCATCGGACGTTTAAACCACATCAAGCCCTTCCTTCTTGACGTGGGCCTCGCATTGGCCCATTAATCCCGGCTTCCTCCTGCATAAGCAATGGATAAAAAAAAATACTGCGCCTGTCCGGCCCACGTTCATGAGCCCAAAAGGCCCAATAACCAAGTCAGCGGAGCCCACGTCCAGAGGTCTCTCCATAGCTCCTCGAAAGATCCCGTTGAGGATTTTCAGGCCGTTGGATCTTCATCGGACGTTCGAAACGCTGTCAACACCCATCTTTCACGCACTGTTATGGGCCCAAAATGGATTTCCTGACGCGGGCCTCCTCCTGCATCTCACAGGCCCAAAAAGGCCCGATAAGTATGTCGGCGCCAGCCACGTGGAGAGTCCAGGACGCGGCGAGGACGGCGTTGGCGTACACTCCGCCGTTGTTGGGTTGGCGGCCGGTCGGTTACCCGCCGGAACTCAATACCAGACATGCTGTGGTCGACGTCACCGAGCTTGGACCCGGTCCAGAGTCGTTGCCGCGTCACATCAAACCGGTGCCGGACCGGAGACGCCTTCGACGCATCAACGAAGATATTCCGCAGCCCGCAGAGAGAGGGTCGTCAGACACGCGTCAGCTGAAGGGCTCGTAGCCTCCAACGGTGGGATATCTTAGGAAATGCCGTTCTATCAACGGCCATGATATCATCTTGTTCCAGCAGCCCCCCGCGTGCATGCACCAGGCCAATGCATGCACGGAGAGATCGCAATTATCAATTATTTGGCTAAAAAAGTGCCCCAAAATTGGAGTCTTTCAAGACGCTATCTTGGATCTCTCCCTTGATGAAGGTAAAACCATAACGGATGTTTAGTTGGACTCGGTGGGCTTGTGATGAACAACACCCCCAAGAAGACCCACCATCTTAAACCATGATCTTCTTGTCTAATGATAATGATAGTTTCCTTCTATTTGAAGCACACATCATTACTGATTACCAATTAGAGAGTCAACGGGCCCAACAAAGTGTTACTCACAAGACAGACAGCCTCTCTCTCTCTCTCTCTCTTACAAGTACATGCTGGGACAGGGCTTTAAAGGGGTGTGGCATGAGGTACACTGTCCTGACCAACCTCTATAGTCTGGCAAGCTCTAGGGCGGGGAGTACCTCTAAATGGAATGTGTTGTCAACGTAGGAAATCGACAGCCCACAGACTTTATCTTTCAATAGTCGCCTGCTATGTATGTATCGGGCGACAGAGCTGCCGTCTTATGGACCGCTTGACGGGAATAATAATCCTTATTGTGCTCATCCCACACGCATTTGTGGTATCATAATACATTGAGAACCTCCACACGTCACAGTACAAGGCCTCAGAAGCCTTCCCAGGCCGTGGAGGGGGGGCTCTACAGAGGGCGTGGGACAATTTTTCCTCGGGAGAATCTCGAGGAGAGAAAGTCAAACACCGGGCCTTCGTCTCTTAATCGCCGACCCACCCGTCTGAAATGGAGGGGCTGTTCCGATGGAAGAGGAGGGGTGATGCGCTCTCCGACGTCATCAGATTCCACGGTGGGTTTTGTTTATGGGTCGCAGAATTCCCCTCGGAAGGCCTGCGATCTCTTCATCTCTGAAGAAGAAATGTCAACGCCCGTGCCCCGGCGCCATTCGGGTACTTTTTATGTTCGGTAAAGCCCTCGTCATCTACGGACGATCAATGTTATCCTCAATTCTCCCCCCCTCCCCCCCCCTTTCACTCAGAGTTCCTTAGAAACTGTCTTGAAGATCCGCAGCCACTGAGTTCCTTTAGGGTAAGATAGAAAATCGTTTGAACGAGCTTCCGAAGACGGCATGTAACGTCGAGTGTAAGCGTTCGTGACCCAGGACTCATATCCAGGGAATCGGATTAGCTGCGCCATTGTTTCCGATCATCTACCACACCGCAGCAGTCCAACGATATCCTATCCACCCGAGATTCTTTTCCAATCCCTTGGTTTTTAGACGAATACATGTTAGATTCAAAGGCAGATTCCGTTCCAATCCACAGAGGGATATTTCATAAGCTTCCCAGCCAATAGCTCCCACATTGCTTCTCCGAGTTCTTCCAACGACGTGATTGGACCATGAGCTCAGAGAGTAAGAGTGGTGAGCGGCCTGAAACTAATGCCCGGTTTGACCATCATAGTCTTCATCGCAATGGCAGATCGGTTCTGGGCTACGAAGCTCGCTGCATGAAGAAAGAGATCACTGCATTATTTCCCTGTGAGCGAGAGTCGCGTGGGGGAGATCGCCGCCCATTGTTAGGGCACCCAAATGGGCGCTCTCAAACTGTGGTGGTCATTCATTAGCTACTGGTAACAGATGTGCGGACATCAAGATCCGTCCTTCAAGATCAAGATTGTCTGAAACTTCCTTTAGGTTTGCGATAGAAAATCTCCTGAGATTGGCCACGAGATGGGTTTAAGTTTGCTCAAGGGCTTTCAGCCGTAGATGGTGTTGCGTCAATGGCGAGACAGATTCCGCATGTAAAGTAATATTCTTTATTATAGGATTAGACAAAGCGGGAAGAAACGGGAGGATTTTGACGTCCTGATGGACGTGTCATGATCAGATCACGGACACGAGCTCGAACTAGTTTTTGAACGGCATCGAAAAAATGTGCTCCCCCTCGTCTTTCTTTATCTTTTCCATGGAATTCCAGAATATGGATAGGTTGTTCTCTGACCTTCCAACAGTGAGGCATATAGCGGGATTACGTAAGTGCTGGAGGTCTTACAGCTCCGCAAGCCACCGTCGTCCCAACGGCATTCAAAGAATCTTCGTAGCATAAATAAACATTTTGCATATAACATAGCTAGATAGATAGAGGTAGAGAGAGGGGGAGGGGAGGGAGAGAGGGAGGGAGGGAGAGAGAGAGAGAGAGAGAGAGAGAGAGAGAGAGAGAGAGAGAGAGAGAGAGAGAGAGAGGGAGGGAGGGGGAGAGAGAGAGAGAGAGAGAGAGAGAGAGAGAGAGAGAGAGAGAGAGAGAGAGAGAGAAGACCCCCGGGATATATATAGCACGAAGGGGAAGGGGTGAGTGTCTGGCCTACGGTATCCCCATTTCGTCTCAGCCATGGGTCGGGCCCCATGCTGCAACGGCGAGCATGCCGGCCTGAAGAAGGGGCCATGGACTCACGAAGAGGACGAGAAGCTCAAGGCCTTCGTCCTCGCCCATCCCAGTACAAGCTGGCGCTTGGTTCCGCAGAAAGCTGGTTCGTGTTCTCGCCTTCTGGAGAGTCTTTGGATCCATCAGAAATGTGTTGTTATATGGCTTTAAGATCTCTATTTTCTGAGTTGGAAGCGCGCCTGTGATCCATCTGGGTATGACGAGGGTGATTGACTGTTCTTGCAGGGTTGATCAGATGCGGCAAATCATGCAGGCTGCGGTGGATGAACTATCTCCGTCCGGATATAAGGAGAGGCAACTTCACCCAGGAGGAGGAGGAGTTGATCATCCAGCTCCATTCTGCAGTCGGCAACAAGTAATTGATCACCTCTCCCCACACTGAAATTTTTGAAAGAAATAAAAATAGAACAAGTAGAGGGCCCAAGGGCATTCATCTTCTCCATTCCTCTCATGTAAATTGAGCCCAGATGGAAACCCAGATAGTGATTAGGGCAGGAGTCATCCTGTGTGAACTGTAGAAATTACTCTTATCCTCCGCAAATTTGGATGGGAGCTCCCATCTTTGGTAGGGCTGTCTCGGCGAGTCAGCGGGTAGATGAACTGCCATAGAAGAACGTTCAAACACCAGGTTTCGTGCAACGTGGTTGTGATTATAGAAAAGGTTTCATTCTTTGTTCTTCGTCAGTTTACAGCTGGACTAAGTGAAAGATGATGTTGACGTGACTTAGACTTCACCGTTTCCTCATCAATCTGTTATTTTCTCTGCCTACTTCTCCTTCATCACTGACTTTTACGCCATAGGAGGTTGACTTTTAGTACTCTATTTCTCCATCCACGGATTTTTAATGGGAAATTAGAGGCCAAAACCAATTTCTATTGCAATCTTTAGACTACTCCGATTGAAATTTTTCGGGCTTTACTCGACCGCAATCATGGAATTGAGTTCAAATTTCATCTCGATTCACCAGATTCGGACTAGTCAATGTTTGGAAAGGCTCACCCAGACGGCTTGCGACCCATCGCGTCAAGGCGTTAGTTGACCTAAGATGTGCCCTCCCCCCCCCACCAAACAAGCTCCCCCAGACGAAGCACTCTGTCTTCTGCTGCTGGGTTTCCTCTCTGTCTCTGTCTCTGTCTCTCTCTCTCTCTCGTTCCACATATCGGTGTAGACAGATATATTAAAGGTATAAATATTACATAATAGAGGGAACTTATTTCGAATTAAATTGGATTCTATCAATCTAGAACACGAATGGGGCATTCATAGTATTTGATATATGAAGTTCTGTCGAGTTCTCTGTAGGTGGTCTCCCTGGTGACCTCTGCTCTACGTGATCTCAGGTGGTCGGTTATCGCTGCGCAGCTGCCCGGAAGAACAGACAACGAGATCAAGAACCTGTGGAACACGAAGCTGAGGAAGATACTGGTGCTCAAGGGGATCAATCCGATGACCCACCAGCCCCTGTGCAATCCTCTCCTCTCCGACTACGTCAAGCAGTGCCTCAGATCCATAGAACACATGCTCATCTCCCGGTTTGTGGGTCCGCCGCCGCTCACCGGCGGCGAAGGCGACGCCCACCACAGCGGCTCCCCTCTCGGCGACTTCCCTCTCCCTCCTCCTTCATCCCTCCCCTCCGTTCCATCCGCTGGCGGCGACGGCGTCGATCACCGGTCGCATCTTCAGAGCTCGAACGCCGGCAGCGGCGGCTCCACATTCGATCAAAGCTCTCCTGGCTGCGATAATTTCCCCGTGGATCTGTTGCTCGGGGACGACTCCTTCCTGCCCATGAACCCTAGTTATCTGAGTGAGGTCCTGGCTGGTGCAAGCAGCCAATTCGGCCAGCGGGAGGCCCCTGAAGACTTGGTAGGCCAGAGCTTTTGGAGCTGACGATAAACACTTCTTAAGGATTCATGCATAGAAACAAATTCCACCCTGTATAGACCAGAAACACCTTTCAATTCTACATCACACGGCGGTTCCGGTTCTTCATCTGGTTTGTGGTATGCCGAGTGCTGCGAGGGACTTCCCAAGGAAGCCAACTATCGGAAGGTCTTTAGATGAAGTCTCAAGTGTATCCCACGTCTCAACGTCTCGTTGAACTTGTTAATATTGTTGGGTAATCCGACTCAAAACTAATTACGGACGAGTTCAGAGGCTACATACATCTTCACAACAGTGAATTCCTCTCTTTAGTCAAAACTTTATCACGTACATGGGCGTTATCTTCTTTTTGCCTTCAATCGAATCTGGCAAATAGGTTTTACAGGTTCTATATATATGTGCGTGTGTATATATATTTATTTATGCAATGATGTTAAATTAAAATGGGAATTATGGGAAATTTCTCAGCTATTTTCTCATATGTACATTTTCGTATTATAGATAAATGACTTATTTAGTTGGTAATGATTTAACCTAATTTAGCAAATATTGGCTTCCCACCCCTCATACCAAAAGTTGACTTCTTCGTCTCTTTCTTTCTCTCTCCCTCTGTCTTTAACAAAACTAATTTTATCACTGTTTTTTTGATAAAATAATACTAATCATTCAAAAAGATATATAATAAAATATCTTAACTGATAGCAGACTTAATATAAGTGCTCAATAATGCATATGAACTTTGTGGGGACCTACAGGGTCAAGAGAAAAAAAGGACTTGCCAGTTATTTATTTAAGTAGTTTAGAAAGAGTTGGAATCGATAATATTTTTTTACAAAGCCTACGAGCATACGTTGACTTTAATGTTTGTATTAGGGAGCTATTGAGTTAAAAAAAGACAAAATGAGTGCATTACCGATCAGCTTTAACCTTATTATATTTATTCATTAATTAATATCTTAACGTTTTAATTCAGAAGAAAAAAACTAGGATACCTGCAATATGCGTGTATGTACGTGCGATATGCCACGTAGATTTTGACCATAGAATACCGTTAGTCAGTCGTGGCTACATTTTGAGGCCCAAATGGTGGCACGTGGTATCTTATGACGCCACTGAGCTGAAGAAGTTATGGGTGACGGCGGACGCCGTCGCCGTCATCTCTCGGCGAAGAAATCGGAGAGCAGCAGGAAGTCAATTATGCCGGCCAGTGAACTTATACGGTCGGCAGACTCTGGCTCCGTTAATAAGGGTATAAAAAAATAAATAGAGTATAGGGGTATTCATGAAATATGGGTTGGGGGTGTCTTCATAAAATATGGTGACTGAGTTTGGCAGGACATGAAGACGCTGGGATCCACTAAAAATCGAGGCCCACATATCTGACTGTCCATTTCTCTCCCTTCCGTGGCCCCTTCTTGGAGCCGGAGACGACGCAGGCTCTGGCCGATGGACGGCGGCGGCGGCGGCGCTTCCTCTCCTCAGCCACCGGTGCCGTCTTCTGTCGATCCGAGGAATGGGTTCTGCTCAGCGACGAGGATCTTCTACAGCCTGCGCCCGCCGAGTGCTCTCCCGCCTTCATCGCAACCTCTGTCCGTCACCTCCTACATATTTTCTCGCCTCTCTTCCTCTCCGGTGAGGAAGTCCATAGCAGAGACGCTGGCCGTCGTCAACGCCTCCAGGAAAGGTGCCTCCATAACCTACGGGGATTTATTATCTCAGGTGCGCAGCCTCGCATGGAACCTCCGGTCTCGTCTCGGTTTGACCAAGGGCGAGGCGGCCTTCGTTCTCTCGCCCGCCAGCATAGACATCCCCCTTCTCTACCTCGCGCTGCTTTCCATCGGGGTCGTCGTATCCCCCTCCAACCCAGCGTCGACTCCGGGGGAGATCTCCCGGCAGTTCGACCTCATCAGTCCCTCCATTGCATTTTCAACCTCTGCGGAAGCTCGCAAGCTCCCCCGGGGCGTCAGGATCGTCCTTCTTGACACGGACCAGTTCTACTCCCTCCTGTGGAACGACAACGTCGGCGTCTCTCCTTTGCCTGCACCGGATATCCTCCAATCCGACCCCGCCTGTGCACTCTTCACCTCGGGCACCACTGGCCAGGTAAAAGCGGCAGTGTTGTCTCACGGCAACCTCATCGCCGTTCTTGGCGGTTTCGAGGAGATCGATGAGAGGGATAGTCCGCCGGTGGCCTTTTTAACGGTGCCCCTGTTTCACGTCTACGGCGTCACGATGCTACTGCGGATAATAATGTTAGGCGAGACGATGGTGTTCTTGGAGCGGTTAGACTTCGTCTCAATGTTGCGGGCCGTGGAGAGGTATCGCGTGACGTTCATGCCCGTGTCGCCGCCGTTGATCGTGGCGATGTTGAATTCCGACGCCGTGGATAGGTTCGATCTGTCTTCGCTCGAAGTGTTGGGCTCTGGGGGGGCTCCGCTTGGCAAGGAAGTGGCGGATAGATTCACCCAAAAGTTCCCCCAAATCCAGATAGCTCAGGTGATCACTGGTTTTTCTTTTTCCCCTCCCCTAATTCGGATTGCCCCTGGTTCTCTTGTGGTCATCTGGGAGCTACCGTGCTCATGGGCCTCGTGCAGGGATATGGCTTGACTGAGTCTGGAGGACCAGCAGCAGCGACTCATGGGCCGGAGGAGACCCTCGTGCACGGGTCTGTTGGCCGCTTGGGGTCCAGCTTGGAGGCCAGAATCGTTGATCCCGTCACCGGAGAGTCTCTTCCTCCGGGCCAGCGTGGGGAGCTATGGCTGCGGGGCCCGACCATCATGAAAGGTAGTACTCGAGGTCTTCAATCTGTGGGTGTAATGCTCGACAGTGCCCGGGTAATCCATCACAGTATTCGAATCACTGCATCAATTGGATGCGCACGCACGTTTCAAATCATTCTAATTTAAGTGAGAGGGCTGCATTTGAAGATCTGTGCAGTTTTTTGAAAGATTAATAGTTTCAGTTGAAAAATATTATACTCTTTTGGTGTTCTTGAGAGGACAGAGATTTTGGTGCTTACTTTTTCAAATTGTTCTTTAAAGGTTACCTCGGTGATGATGCGGCGACTGCATCCACATTGGATTCAGAGGGCTGGCTGAAGACCGGTGATCTTTGCTACTTTAATGAAGATGGGTTTCTCTTTATTGTTGATCGGTTAAAGGAGCTCATAAAATACAAGGGATACCAGGTACCGTAAGCTCTTTTTAATGGTGGATATATTGTGCGGATATGACAGAGCAGGCTGCCTCTTGTGTTTCTGAGGATTCATCCCTTGCTGCATTTCAGGTTCCTCCTGCTGAATTGGAGCGCGTACTTCTCTCACACCCAGAGATAGCTGATGCAGCTGTGATTCCGTAAGTGTGAATCCATTCAATTCATTCAATTTTCAGTCTTGCTCTCTCTCTCTCTCTCTCTCTCTCTCTCTCTCTCTATTTATTTATTTATTTATGTGGATCAACATCTTCTTCTCGCTAGGAACTCTGGTTTGAGCTGTTTTTTTTTCATGGGTTGAGTCATCACATTCTTTTAGACACAGAAACATAGTGTAACAGAGAAATAAAAAGGTTTTCAATCCTCCTATGGGAAAAAAAAAATATAGAGTAACGCCAAGCCCACTACTCCAGGGCTGCCTAACGTTGTGCCTGCTTTCCCAACAGCAAATGGAATCAAAGGACTGTGCTGGGCAACCCCCCCACCCCGCACTCATGAAATGGCTCTGCTGCCATAGATGGCAAAGGGTCCGCAGTATTCAAAGCAATGGTATGATCCGGGGTAGGGACTAGAATTGCGTACAACTACACGGCACTGCAATTGGCTCTACACATTTACAGAACGTCGGGGGGCGGTGTCAATCCCGACTTGAATGGAAAACTTTATTACCATTTGAGAAAACTCATCGGCTCATCTCCACTTCATGCACAAATGGCTTAAAAAGCTTCCTTCTTTCGTCATCCCAAAGAAGAAAGAAAATCCTGATGAAGTCCTCAAGTGCGAGTGCCAGCACAGTCATGAGCAAAATATAGATGAGTGGGAAGAGCAGAAGGGAAGGGGGGGCCCTCGTACGGAGTTGCGCACACTTGAACAGTGCGGGAGACTGTTGACTATGCCAAGTGCAGTATAGGAGATAACGTCCTTGGGATCATTCACCAAGTGGACTACGCTAGGAAGGACTTGGAATATGTTCAATCAGCTCTGAATCTGTGCCTATTTTTTTCTTTTAGCTCTGGCCAATTCACGAATGTGTGGGCGAGATCATCATCCAATGGCATACTTCTGATGAACGATTTTGTTAAACACTAAGTGTCTGATTGATTAGAATTCATCCCATCAGGTTCCTGATTCGGTCAATAGTACTACCGTCAACACAAATGGGTGACGCTCTATTCAGAGGAACCATAGGAGTTTATTAACCATGATCAATTCCCATCCCTGGGCCTGTCCTCCCACTTTCATCTTGCCCCCTTCTCTTCCAGATCCTCTCCCGAAACCCTATCCGCCTCCAAAGTGCACTTCTCTCTACCAGCATGTTCCATCCAGTCCTGCTCTGTTCTCCTTTCTCTGTCGCCCTCTTGGTCGAAAAGGCCTTGGGAAAGCTTTTAGAAGAACATTGGACCTGATCATCTGTTCCTGGTCTAAGATCTGGGGGCTTTCCCCAGATGAAAAATCGATGGCCCTTCACCAATTTCTTTCAGAAGCTGTTCGAGAAAGATGAGATTTTTAAATTGAAACGCAAGGAACGTATTTTACCGTAGAGCAGAGTAGAGGATCACCCGTTTTCAACTTTTGACATTTTAAGATGATATATTTTTATAGGAAATTATTAATTTTCCGAGATTACGCCGACATAATCTATTGAGACGATGAGCTGGAATGCAACCGGATCTACTATGCAACCAATCTGGGTAGATGTAGCTCATTGGTATTATCTTCATTGGGACCGTGCCGTGATGATTGGTCTACTTATATAGGGGAATATTCATCCATTTCTTTTCTTTTTCTTGTTGTTATCTTCTCAAGAAATATTGTGAATTACAGGTATCCCGATGAACAAGCAGGAGAAATTCCAATGGCTTATGTCGTCAGAAGACCTGGCTGTGCTCTGAGTGCAGAACAAGTGATGGAATTCGTTGCAAAAACGGTAAATAAAGTTCATCTCTTCTATCATCAGATATGAGCAGGCATAGCCCAGAGGGTCTCTCTTCTGCACCGTTTCAATGGGGTTGCCGGGAGTTCAAACGAGCTCGGAAGGAGGTGCCTCCCGGCGACCCACCGAAGTTTTAGGATCTGATCTCTACTTTATATCTGATGATAAATATGCTTAGATATTATGATCTTCAATGGAGATGATGCAAGAGATGGGGCTCTGTGTTTTAATATGAGGGTCTAATTGCCACAAAGATTGAACGGCGCTGTGGACAAAGAGACTGGAGAGGAGAGAGAGAGAGAGAGAGAGAGAGAGAGAGAGCTGTCCGAGCTCTAGTGGATTTTGTTTCGTTTCATCAGTAATCTCTACTCTGATTGCCGAGCTGAGAGACTCTTTTTCTTGTTCTTGCAGGTCGCGCCGTACAAGAAGGTAAGGCGAGTGGCGTTCATAGAATCGATACCTAAATCGGCAGCTGGGAAGATACTGAGGAGAGAGCTCATCAACCATGCTCGCTCCGGCTCTGCATCGAAATTATGAAGGCTATCATACCGTAAAGTTAGGATGAAATGGTTCTTGTGCCGCACATTCTTGTTGATTCATAGTCATCGTCACACCGAACTCTCAGGCTATTGAATCTCTTTTCAGTTGATATTTGCCGTTTGCTAGGCCTAGAAATCTGATTTTCTCGCAGATCGTGGTGGTATGAGCTTTAGATGCGGTATAGAAGAGAGATAGAGAGAGAGACAGAGAGAGAGACAGAGAGAGACGTGAGTGAAGCACATTTTCTCCGTGAATAATCCGTCAAAATAGCTTCATCACGACGTTATCAGGACTAATTCCCGTAGATAAAGGAGACCCACAATCGCACGTAATCCGATTCTGTTCCCAGTTAGTCGCCCCCCCTCTGTTTTCCACAATTTTTCATTAGCGAAAATTGGACAAGACAAGAGGAATTGATTATCGTCTGAGAAGAAACGAATCGCGGGCACGGAAGAACAGACAAAGTTGGCAGCTTGAAGAAGGTGACGGGCGGGAACTTCCGCGCTGCCATGGAGAACCGCATGAAGATCCCCGCGGAGCAGCAGCCCCAACCAGAGATCCGCCTTCTCGGGGACCAGGAAGGCGGCGGCGGCGATGAGAGCCTCGACATCGCCATCCGGCGCCTCGAAACTTTCTTCCGTCGGTGGGGATTCTACCAGGACCCCGCCGCTCGATTCCTCTTCTCCTGGACGCTCTTCTTCCTCCTCGGCGTCTCCGCCCCGTTGTTCGTCTTCCTCTCTTTCAACAGCTCCGCCGTCACCCGCGGCGCCGGCGGCGGCGCCTGGTCGCCGATCCGCGAGTTCGACGTCTGCGTCATGGCCTCGCAGGCGTCCTTGGCCGCGTTCTCGCTGCTCTGCGTCTCCCGCAACCTGCGCAAGCACGGCATGCGGAAGCTCCTCTGCACCGGCAAACCCTTCCGGGTACTGGACAGGCTCCACCAGCAGCAAGCGGCCAGGATCACGGTAAGAGTCGGCGGCGCCGCCACCACCCCGCTCCTCCTCAGTCAGCAGAAGCTTGAACGGCGATGTTCTCCCCTCTCAGGGCTTCTTCCGCACGCTCTTCTTCTGGGTCGCCCTAGGCGTCGTCACGAAGACCGTCCGCGAGGTCACTCGCATATACTACGCCCACCACGGGCCATGGTGGCGATCCCTTGCGGCGCTAATGGCTTCGGTTCTCTCATGGACGTATCTGACGGCGACATTTCTGTCTGGGTGCAACTTGTTCAGCTTGGCCTGCAACCTGCAAGTCATCCACTTTGAAGACTTCGCCCAGTTGCTGCAGAATCACACGGAGGTCTCGGTGCTATTGGAGGAGCACACGAGTCTGTGCCACCGAGTCTCAAAGATCAGCCACAGATTCCGCGTACAGCTGTTGCTGATCTTCTTCATCTCCGTGATCAGTCAGTTCGTGACGCTCCTCCTGACCACTCAGTACCGCACCATCGTTGACTTCATCAATGCTGGTGATTTTGCTGTGAGTGCTCTTCATGTTATTAAATTGACTTCGATGCGTTGTTGGGGATCTCCATCAGATCATAATTGTCTAATTGGCAGGC
Source organism: Spirodela polyrhiza (assembly GCA_024713555.1). Lineage (NCBI taxonomy): Eukaryota > Viridiplantae > Streptophyta > Magnoliopsida > Alismatales > Araceae > Spirodela > Spirodela polyrhiza. Next base: position 3,483,498 of record CM046530.1, read on the forward strand.
TTGTGCAGCTGTTCAAGTGATCGGCATCGTCATCTGTCTGAGCGCAGCCACCAGAATTTCTCATCGGGCGCAGAGGCTTGCATCACTAGCCAGCAGATGGCACGCCTTAGCAACATGCAGATCTGCGGCTAGCACAGAGAATCTTAGGCTGGGAGCTTCCTCAGTGAACCGATGCTCTGTTGATCATGATCAGCCGGTGGAAGTCATGATATCATCAGCCATCACTGCACGAGAAAAAGAGAAGCTTGGGTCAATTTCATCCTCGCATTACCAAAGGCAGGCATTAGGTACTGTCCAAACCATCTCACAGTGTCTCAGTATTATGAAATTTAATCATATGCTTTAATTTTTATCCATAAGAAAACCAAAGGAATTATTACTTGGATCCAGTTTCTTTGTCAGGCAGTCTGTATCTTTCCTGCTTCTGAAAATTCATAATGTTTTCCGCACTTCCAATTTATCCTGGAGATTGATTTATTTCCTGGAACTTGATTGTTTTTTCATCCTCACTGATGACGTTCATGTGGAGGAGCAGTGACTTATTTGCAAACCAACAATGGGGGCATCACAATATACGGCTGGGCAGTGGACCGCGGATTGATCAACACTATCTTCTGCATCGAGCTCTCACTGCTTCTTTTTGTGTTTGGTAGAACATTGTAGCCTCTTCTTCAAAAATATATCACAGTTATTATAGTTGTGTACAGATCAACTATAATAAAATCTCTTGCTGTATATTATTCTAAAACACCTCTTGTTAGAAGCCTGGCTCGCTAGATAGAGCTAGAGTCCTTGTGATTTTCTTGCAGTTTTCTCAGATTTAATAAAATAATAAAATAGTAAAACAATAGCAAGAGTTTTGGTAGTGAAGCTAACATCGGCATCCTACAATCTTCTTGTGGTTTTCTCAGATGTGAAGAAATACTTTAAAATTTTATAAATATGAAAAACTTTTTTAGTACGGAAAAAGGCATGGCGCAGGGATAGAAGAATGGCTCGGATTGCTGGAACCAGCCAGATTACAGGACGAAGCTTGAAAGATGGCCATTAATTATATAGACAGGGCTCGGCTGTTTATCTCCTGTCTCAATGGGAAAGTGGATGATGCCATTCAAGAACTATACTGCATAAGCTTAATGCTGGCACAGTCCTGATATGGTAAAGGGTAATGGCGAATGCTTAAAGAGTCTGATCAGATCATTTTTGTATGGTGAGACTGTAATTGACAGCAGAGTAAATCCCAGCGCATCATTCAAGACATGTTACTCATTTGACCGCATTAGTGTCTTGAAGACCATAAGAAGGAAATATTGGGCACGCCTAATACAGCCCTGCAGTTTGATTGAACCGGTTATTCCGATCTAAACATTATCTGACCAACGAACAGATACCAATGCAAGTACGACATAGCTAATCAGATCGTGTTTGACATGGAATCGTTGACTGGTTTCAAATGTCAACTGAAGAAAACAGTAATGCTTGGATCAAATCTCAGCCTCATGGAAAATTAATTAATAGGCAGAGACTAAAGCAGTACTGTAAACTCCAGACATGTAGCTCATTGAAAGTAATTGCCAAAGACTCATCAGAAAACTTTTTAAAAAAACTCTGCCTACATCAGAAAAGCACCAATCTGCGAAAGATCAAGTCCTAAACCTTTCTACTATTAAAATAAAAAGACTACCCATTAGTATCATTTGGAATGATGTTAATCCTCATTGCCCAGGGCGGTACTAAACGGGTTGAGCCAGTTAGTAAGGTAACCTCAAGAGTGACCTCAACAATTCGCGCCCCATACTCATTGGCAGCTACACTTTTGTCTGTGCAGTGATCCTATTTAGCAGGTAACCCCAGATTGAGGGTGCAAAAAGAGGTTCCTAAGCAACCTGGCAGTCCAATTCATTTGAGGTCCCCATTAGGATCAGAGTTCTTCCAGATGTCTTAGATACATGTGTTTCCAGAAGTAGACAAAGAATGTTGTTTCAAAAATACAGACTAGGACCAGCATTTGCCCTCCTTGGTGAGCCAAATGAATATACTTTTGAAGATTAAAGTTCACCACACCGAAATATTCTTCCAAACACTAATTACAGTCAACACGCAGTTCAGACGCCAGAAGCTTCTCAGGCTCTGCAACAATAAAAACAACGTGCACTCCACTCACCACAAAGATCCTTCTAAGGGAGGTTCATATTACAAAATTACGGCTGCATACAGTGCAAACAAAGGTTGAAATGTGACTCCAAGAAAATCCTGGAAAGCTCCCTAGCAGTGTGAGATCAATTTGCTGACTAAATGAGGATGCTCGCAATCGATTTCATGCCCCAAACACAGGGTGAAATGAAATTACACGGGTACAAGAGTATATAACAGATCTTGTTCAAAAGGGTTTTGGATAAAATTATCCAAGTTTTTTATTTTATCCAAGTTTTAGCTACTTTTGATGGACTTAAAAAGAATATAAAATTGAGCACGCAATATAGACCCACCAATAGGGATATAAAAAGCCAGAAACCCTAATATACGCTCATCAGTTTGCTAAACGTGATAATACTTAAGCTGTAACAGTAGCATCAAAGTTGTAAGAGTTAGATTTTGTTCTCACATTGGCAGAAACCAAGGGTTAGACGGTACCTCGAGCTTTCTGAGCGTACAAAACCTATGATTGTCTCTTCTAAATTTCTGAAAGGCCGCGACTTCATCTTCAAAATGATTTCTCTGATATTGCAGCGACATTTCACACAACATGTCAGAAAAATTCCTCTCCAAAAAAAACCTGAATATGTTGACAACGTTATACGACGTAGAAAAAAAGAACTACCACGAGCACATGGCCATGCATCAGTCACCCAATCTTCTGGAGAAACTGGGAATGGCAATCGGAATCCAATTGAAAGCAAGTAATGGCAAAAGACACTTCGTATCCAAGGTTCACCTGAGAAGCCAAGGTAACGGCTTGAAGTGTGAATCACCAGCAGAAGAAAGCACACAGAATGTGGAAAAACAAACTGCAGAGCACATGAATATTGACCAACGACGAAATAGCTGACGAAGAGTAAACAGCCATATTTGCCCGTCAAGAGTCAGCACCTTCACAAATGTCCCACCAAAACAATTACACCCAAGTTTAGCCCATCTAGCTCCATTTCGTGCAGAAACCACAAATCAACTGCAGATTAGCATTTTATGTTTTTATCAGCACTTTATGGGTACGACAGTTACCATGAACAATGTGCAATCCGATATTGGAATATCTGACACTTAACATGGAAAATATTGCAACAGATGACCACGACACAAGAATGGCCTATTTATAGAACAGAACACTGCAGTAAGCATCACCGCATAGTTATAGTACATGTGTGTAACAAAAGTGCATAGGAAACAGCAGTACGAGTGAGTTTTAAATTCAGAACAAATGGGTGTTGCTTCTATCCCTCTCATGCTTTTCTATTTGACCTTGAATGACTCCCACAATGCATAAAACACACGCCTACTAACGTGAAAATGACCGATTGGAATTTTCAATGAAGATCGTTCGGGCAATATCGGGCATAACCACCTAACTGCGTTATCCTATACCGCCGCTTGGATAGATGCAAAAACAGACTATCTGATGGCCACACAGCCTTGAAACGAAAAGCCTACCCAAGCAAATGCATCAAATATTGTACTAATAGAGCGATTCCATATTCGCTGTGGATAATTATTGGAATGTGAGTCTACGATTAATTTCTACGATTAATTGGCTTACTGGAACTTCATTCATATTCACTTTCCATGAAGCTATATATATATATATATAATTCTTTTCAATGAAGCTATATATATATATAATTCCTTTCAATGAAGCTATATATATATAATTCCTTGGGAAAACACTACAAGAATGTCGGTTGGTATCATCACATGGAGTGTGTCTGGTAATTTAAGATTTCCCGATCTTAGTATAAAAACAAATTTAGATGATAATTTTGTCATGGAAGGGTCTATTAGTTTGTGATATAAGGGAGTGCCCACCGAGTTACGAAGACGTACTCCAAACTTGATGGCCCATCCTCGACGTAGCGGACGGGATCCAGAGTTTACCGACTCAGGCGGAGTATCGAGTGAGCGAGGGACGGAGGGAGAGAGAGTGAGTGCCCATTCTCGGCGTAGCGGACGGGACCCAGAGTTCGCTGGCTCAGGGCGAGTATGGAGAGAGAGGGAGGGGCGGGAGAGAGAGAGAGAGATACATATATATATATATATATATCGAGATCGAGATCGAGAGAGAGAGAGAGAGAGAGAGAGAGAGAGAGAGAGAGAGAGAGAGAGAGAGAGAGAGAGATGGAGAGATTTAAGAAGTAATGAGAATGACTTTAAATGGCAGTCGGGCAAGATGGGCGCACCGCCATTTCGCCACCCACTATCGCTCCGCCGACGGAGGGGCTCGGCGCTACGACTTCAGGGCATTGGCGGGCGGCGGCGAGCTACTGCTGCTCTTCATTATCAGGTCGTAGTTCATGGAAGCCAGCTGAGACAGGTTCTGCCCAAGCGGAAGGAAAAAGATAAAAATAAAGAAGCGGTTGTTATATGTCTGAACCGCGGGCGTCGGGGCCAGTTACCTTGAACGAGAAGTTGCTAAAAGAGTACTTCACGGAGAGGCTAGCGCCGCCGGTGAAGTCCGCCAAGCTGTTGCACTCGTCCCCCTGTCGGCACAAAGACGAGGAGTTTCGTAGGGTCAGCGCGGAGACTTTTTGGATTGTCAGAGAGGGGAGGAAGGCGGCGGCTGCGTCGTCTCCGGCCTACGTCTTCGTCGAGGTCGTAGCTGCGCGGGGTGCTGTCGCAGCTCATGCCGCAGGAGTCGGTGCCGTCGTCGTAGTCGTTGACTGGGGATCGGACGGCGGAGTTCCACGTGTGGCGGCACGTGAAGTAGCTGGTGTCGTCCTCGCCTTCCGTGGAGGGGATGAACGCCGCCTGCGCTATGAAGAAGAGGGCCTGTTCAGGGGGGCTGCCGGCGGCGGAGAGAGAGCCGGAGTTTGGATGGGACTAGATTGGGCGACCTTCTGCTTAGCCAACATCTCCCAGTTGATGCACTTGAAGAAAGGATGGCGCTTGACCTGTCCAAATCGTTTGGTGTTTCACCCTTCCAAGTAAACCCATTGTTCATGTAATCGGGACGGAGCTTACCTCAGCGGACCCCGTCGCACCGAGTCTCTGAAGCGGGTTCTCAATCAGGAACCTGGAGTTCATTTCAATACAACTAATATCAGTATTTGTTTCCAACTAATTATGCTAAAGAGGTAAACAAAAATCACGAGAGCCAGGATTACCTGTTGATGAGGTCATACGCTTCATGGCTCATTTCATCGGGCACCGAAGGCCAGGTTATATTATGGTTCATGATATTATCAAATATTTTCTGCAGAAAGAGAGCAAATTAACACCATATATTTAACTTGATCAACCAAGAAGAAAACGGCACGACGGCAACCTGGGGATGCTCCGCATTGAATGGCGGAATGCCGACGAGCAGCTCATAAAGAATGATCCCAACGGACCACCAGTCCGCACTTGGGCCTATAATTAAAACGTCACTGAAAATGTAAACAGCGCGCTGATAAAATAGTGAAGATTTCTATATTTGGAAGCGGCATTAAGTACCGTGCGACATCCCAAGAAGTATCTCCGGGGCTAAGTAGTCGGGTGTACCGACGACTGATTGCTTTTGCCGCTGTTCTCGTTTGAGAACCCGTTCTGAGGTCTGGGTTTCAGGATTCTGATCTCCCAAGAGCGCAGAATTGCTCAAGTCCGGGCCAGACAAGTCGTCGGTGCTGTTGATTAGGCCAACCTTTGATAGCCCAAAATCGGTCAACTACAAGGAAGATGCAGTACGTTCTTTAAATGACCACGGATGATAAAAGAAACTTATAAAATAAAATAAAACAGAAAGAGGGCTGGGACCACTAACCTTGATGTGGCCATCATGTGCAATGAGTAGATTATCTGGCTTGAGGTCTCGATGGATCACATTCAAGGAGTGTAGGTACTCCAATGCAAGAACCTGAAAGCAATTCACGAGCAACTTGATATACAGTGGGTTTCATGATTGGCCATCGAACCTAATGTCAATTTATAATAAAATTTTACTATCCATTTTCAGGAAAAAGAGAAATAAAATATTCTTACAACTTCAGCTATATAAGTCCGAGCCATATCCTCGTCCAAGCACCCTAGATTTCTTAATAGAGAATAAAGGTCCCCTCCATTTAGGTACTCCATGACCAAGTAAAGGTTTTCCCTACATGTAAATGAGTAGAAAAAACGTACCTGTTTGATGATTGAAATGATAGTTTATGTTAAATATGTCGTAACAATATGCCTCATAATCTACCAAAAAAATTTGAGAGACTTTCTCACCACAAAAGGATTGCGAACAGATATGAGGATATTTCGCTCTGCCAAAATACTTTCAACTGCATTTTTGCGAATCATGTCGGTTTTCTTGAGAACCTGTCCAAGTTGGTGAGAGATTAGAATAGCTACATGTCAGTGAAATTTCAAAAATTGAGTATGCTTTTCCTAAGAAAAAACCTTAAAAAAATGAGTATAATCAATTAAACTTAGCTATGTTTTGTTTTATTAGAAGAAATATTGGGCCTTGAGCTTATGCAGGCAATGGTAATGTCCAATGAGAAAAAAATGTCACTGATACTAGTTATGTAAAAATAGAATGACTATAGAAGGTCATTTTCTTGATGATTGTAGTCTTTTTTGGTCAAGGATGGAACTAAGCCTTCAAGTAGCTGTAAAGCTTATTCCATCAATAATGCAGCTGTTATCATGTCTATTTCTCTTAATGTATGCATATTGTGGTCCATCAAAGGAAAGATGAACATCGACATCTATGGTAGCTTAAGACCATATTCTTCTTCATGATGACTCTTAAAACCATATGAAATTGTTTATCTACTTCTAATCAAATGAATATAGTATGTAATTTTTTGATATAATAATAAAAATGACAAATAAATAGCCACTAGTGAAAATAAAGGAATGTTACTGGTGTTAGGATACCTTAATGGCAAAAAGATCACCGGTGACTCTTTTCTTTGCTAGGAAAACCCTTCCAAATGCTCCTCTACTAATTGGCTTTATTATTTCGAAATCTTCAATACTTGTTCGGTCCTTCAATTTTGAACAAATAGGGCTTGGACGTGAGCAATGACCCAAATCATTTCCTAAAGGATCACCATTAACCATGTTGATAGAACTGGGATCTATATGTCCATCATCTATTTGCTGTAAAATATGTGTATATTTTTCCCTGTCAAATAAGAGGTCTATTTAAGTAATAAATCTAGGTTTGAAGATAATTAATCTAAAAATACTAATGAATACAATAGTACATCAAAGAATAATAATTTATCACAAAATAAATAGCTTAAATAGATTGATCATCCTAGAAAAAATATGACATTTTTCATCACAAAGTCCAAGTTTGAAATGTAAAAATGACGCTTTTTTAAGTTTTAAGTGAGCATCATTCTTTAGAGTTACATCAAGAAAGGTAACTCACCTTAGAAGCTTCTCAATTCGTCGGCCAAACGTCTCAACAACAAGAGCATCCACCTTTTTACATTGAATTATTTCTTGTAGATCTTCCAAGCATGAGTGCAAATAATTTAATGAGTTGTAATCGTCATCATTTGTACTTGAGACATAATGAACAATATCCAACAGATCATGTATCTGTAGTTTTAGTGTAACATGACGACATAATCAAAATAAGTTATACAAATCAAATCATTTTAGAAAGTTCAAAGAAGATTGAATCAAGTAAAATATGCAAGACTAAAAAATACAAGGCCCAAACACTCAAGTGGAAGATGAATATTTGTAACATTTAGATACTTGAACTTATCATTGAAATATCATATGTTCATATCTAGGAGTGAAAGCATTAGATAATGTTCAATTTTTTTTTTCTTTACCAAGGACGGCATTGCCACATAGAAAATTGAAATAGTCAAAAGCTAAATTCTTATATTTAGAATAGATAAAGATAAGGTTAGATGATTTTGTAAAAGCTCATGTGATCATTAATAGTAAAGGGATATTGAAAATAATATTATTGCGGGCAAGTATATGCACGTTTGTTGACTATGAAATTCAGAATGTGTGAGCGTCATAAAATACTTACGATCATAAAAAAGGTCACATAAAAGTCTATGGGCGGCAATGGAATCACAGAAGCTGCCACAATATGCTAAGGCTATCAAGAGCTGTTTGATTTATGGTAAGCAGAATCAACAAGTTATGATGGTTATGACATTCCCTAAAAACCAACTGACATATTATTGAAATGAAGAAAAATTTAGAAAAAAATTTAATAATTTTTATAAGCTATACACATCGAGTGACATTTAAATGAATGACAACACTAAAAGAACACCAATATTTTGATTCAAATGTAAGATCACTTATCTAGTACAAGAAGCTCATCCACATAAAAACACTAAATCAAGCCCAAAAGAACATGCTACTTCCCTAGTACTAGTCGAAGGAGAAAATTCTGATAAAAATACCTGTTTAAAGTTCTCTCCATCTAAAAATATATTACTAGTTATCAGGAAGTCGACATGGGTATGCCTTGGTGTTGATGAAGACGATTGTGGAGTATGACTTCCAGTTGACGATGACGCCACTGATTGGGAATCAGATGTTTGGGCTTCTCTCTTGCATACAATTATTGGAATCATATTTACATTATTTAGGTTGCTAGATTCAAAATTTTGTGGAGAGTAGTCAACTTCAATGTTATACCATGGATGGTAAGAATTATTTTGAGTTTGTGAGAAACCATAAGATGGTTCTACAACGTTTGCTATAGAATTCTCTGAAGAATCATTGACTATTGATGCAGCCTCGATGCTCTTCAAGGACCAAGATTCTAATATCTTTTGAAGAACCTCAGCAACCCTCTTCAAGCGCTCATTTATGCTCAAACCCTTTATGTCA
>CM046530.1:3497500-3550000 GCA_024713555.1 Spirodela polyrhiza
ATTTGGCCCGAGGACGGTTCGGCGCTCTCTCTCTCTCTCTCCACCCACCCGCCCCCCTCCCCCCGCGTCGGTTAGGGCGCCGGTCTGATATTATAATATTTTATAACATAATATTATAGATGTTTATTTGATTTATCAACTGACTTTGGGGTCGTAGCTGTGCAGGTGCTCTCGCAGCTCATGCTGCAGGAGTTAGCGCCGTCATCGTAGTCGCTGGCATGTGAAATAGCATGCGCCGTCCTCGCCTTCCGTGGAGCGGATGAACGTTGCATGGAATGAAGAAGAGTGCCAGCTTAGAGGGAAGCGAACATAGAGAGAAGTGGATGGGGGGGCCCTATTGAACGACCTTTTTCTTGCTTAACTAACGTCTCCTAGAAGACGCACCATAAGAAAGGATGACGTTTGACCAGCCCAAATGGTTTGGTGTTTGTCCCTTTAAAATAAACCGATTGTTCATGTGTTCATGATGAAGCTTATCTTATTCACAATCAAGAACCTCTAGATCATTTTGGTTTACTATTATCATTATTTATTATATGTGTGGAAAAATAGATAGATTAAAGAGGTAAAAAAAATCGTACAATTTGTGATAATTGGGAGCCAAACTTATTTGTTAATGAGATAATACCTTTCCTGGCTCATTTCTTTGGCTACCAAAGCTATGTTATATTAATTGCTTCATGATATTGTCAAATGTTTTCCACAACAAGAGCAAAAATTAATATTAAATACCAAACTTGGTGAATTAAGAAATGGTGTAGATGATAGAGAAGAAAAATGTGTGATGAACCTAGGGATGCTCCACATTAAATGGTGGAATGATGAAGATTTCTATTTTTTGAAAGCAGCATAAAATAAAGTGTGGCATATCATGAAGTAACCCTATGGCCAAATAGACCAGAGGACACAAGTCTAGGAATAAGTGTTTAACTTATGCCTAGAAACTTATTTAAAATGTTTTTCATTGGTCATCTATCTTCTTGGCATCACTAGTTACCATAGAAAGAAAGCAACTTATCATTATGTCATAAAGTTTGCTGAATTTCAGATAATTTATGGTCACAATCCACTTTTACATATTTCTTTGGACACCCAACAAACTTGGATGACTTCTATTGAATAGTAGCTTCAGGCACAAACTTAATTCTCAACTCAAAGACAATTTACACTAAGCTTAGCACCGTATAAAGGCACATCATGATAAACATCATTGAGAGCTTTCTTTCAATACATGTGATATGACTTTCATATATGATTATATAATCTGCATTCCTCACAAACTAAATGAAAATTTATCTCCTCATTATTTTGGTCCTCATCTAATTATGACATGTGTGAGACTTATCACATGTAAATTGAAGTTACCCCTGATAGCTTGTATACACCAGATTTTCTATATCTCCTAATTCGAGTAGACCTTAGGCTCATTTAAAAATATTCAACCCTTACCTCTCATTCTAGATGAAAATTTACAATGGAACATGAAACTAGAAAAGTTGCTTCATGTTCAACTTACTCCCTCTTGACTATAAATTTTGGTCAAATAGAAGGGTATTTTCAACTTTGAAGTTACTTGAGATTCCCTACATAATATTCACCATTAATTTCTAAGTCTTAACTTGATGATAAGGTTATTCTTTGGGATAGAGCTATTGATTTATAATTACATGATTTTCATATACTTTTGAAGAAATGGTCAAATATAACCCCACTTTCCCCTCACCTATAATCCTCTTGTTCAGTAAATATCATATTTACAAGAATAGTAGATCTGTAACAATCAACTACGTGTGATCTAATGGCCCCTCTTCAAGTTTACTAAATGAGAATAATCAAGGAGAAGAGTAAGACAAAGAAAGGAGAAGCCTTGAGTCAAGAGACCACTCAAAGGGTACTTACTACATCTTATGATTTAGAGTTGCAAAATAGTTCATGTTTCAAATATGTTTTATTTCATACTTGTATAGTTCTCTCTCAATTCTTTATTGTAACTATCTAATCTTTCATCCTAATCTCATTAGGTCCATATAGTCCAAGTTAGAGTATGTCTTTGGATAATAGTTTGAGAATGTTATAAATTATGTCAAAAGTGTCATTTCCTTTAAAGTAGGAAGGAGAAAGATAGAGTGAGAAACTATAAAGTAATAAGATTCTAGCAAATAAGAAGTTAGAGGGAGAGCCCATTAGATTGCGTCAATTACTTACCTTAAACCAAGCTTGATGATATCCTTGACATGTGTGCCAATAGATGAAGTTAACTCGACTAAGATCTAAGTCTTGACCTAGTAATCTACAAGTTATGTTAACATTCTCTTGTTACTTACCTCTCATCTTGAACACCAACCCAAAATTACATATTTCTTAACATGTTAGTTAGTGAAAATAACTATCTATTATATCTCATGTAACAAGTAGATCTAAAATAGAAAGAATCTTGAGTAAGTAATCAATCTAGAGATGTCATTTAAAATCTAATCTACTATTAAATAGTGTTTGACATATCAATTCTATCTATTGACAAAGGAAAATTGAAACTTATCTTTTAAAGAAGAGTACATGGGCCCAATGGGCCTATTCTAATATTTCTTCTCAAGTTGTAACATTTAAGTTAAACATGCCAACTTAGTACATATTGCATCGTAGGAGACCCTTACAAGACTTTTGGTGAAGATGTCTGGAAGCTGATGAGATGGGACAATGTGCAGAGTGGAGATGACACATGACATTACTTTATCACATATGTAATGACAATCAATCTCAATGTGCTTTGTCCATTCATGAAACATAAGATTCTTGACAATAAAAATGACGACCTATTTATTACAATGCATAGACATTGGCATATGAGGTGAGATGCAAAGGCTTTTGATGAGCAAATTGAGTCACACCATTTCTCACACCATCTCAACCATGATGCAATACTCAAACTCAAGACTAAAATAAGATATCACCTTATGTTTCCTAAAGTGCCAAGTAACAAGGTTGCCACCCACATATGTGCAATAATTCATGATAGACTTGTGATCTCTCTTATCACTAACATATCTTACATTCAAATAGGCTTCAATTTGAAGATGCACATGTCTTCAATAGATGAGCCCTCTCCTTAGAGCTCTTTTGATATATGCTAAAACTCGTTAAGCTTCTTTCTTATGAACATGTCGAGATTCTTGTACGAACAAGCTAAGGACACTAATTGTGTAGACAATATCAAGACAAGTGACGGTGTGATAGATCAACTTCTACAATAGTCTACATTGATTAACATATTCTATGAGTGGAGATGACATATTTTAGAAGCACGGACGAACTTCCATAGGTGATGACTTCGACTTGCACCCAAGTAGTCCAGTCTTTGAAACATATTGAGAGCATACTTCTGTTGAGAGAGAGCGAGCTTGTCATCTTAATAGGCAAGCTCAATCCCAATGAAGTAATATGGAACTCCTAGATCTCATATATTGAATTCTTATTACAGATATGATTCATCACTTCATCACTTCTAACCATGAGAATGTCATCCATGTAAACCTTTAAGATGACAATGTTGGCTTCAATAGTCTTTGTAAGTATTATGAGATCTATAAGAGATGACGAGAATTTGAATTGTGTTAGAAGACTATTGAACCTAGTGAACTAAGCATGAGGATTTTGCTTAAGTTCGTAAAGTGCACGTTACAAAGACACCTTTAATGACTCCTTTAGAGTAACATACCTAAGAGATTGCTCCATAAATACTTACTCAACATCACCATAAATAGAGGCATTAGAAACATCTAATTGATGTAAAGACCATGCCTAATTCACTCAAAGAAAGTATCATTTGAATATACTTAAGTCAAACTATTGAAAAGAATATCTTAGTGTAGTCAATGTCATAAGCATGTGTGAACCTACGAGCAACCAAACGGGTCTTGTGACTTACAATAAATTTATTTTAGTTATACTTAAGTGTAAAGACCCACTTGCATGTGACGATGTTAGCATTGTGTGGACAAGAAACAAGTGTCTAAGTTTTTCGAGATACTAAGGCATCTACCTCTAGGTCCATAGCCACATTCTATTTAAGTACTTGTGCAGCCTCAACATACAATTGTGAAATTAACTCAGAGGTCATAGAAAGGGTAAAGGTATGAAAGAAAGGAGAAAGGTCATCATAAAAAATAAAGTGGGAGATTAGGTGTGTGGCGCATATATGCATACCTTTTTAGAGAGCAATAAAAAGATGAAGGTCATCTACTAATGTGTCATAAGGGATGACTAAAGAGGGGTCATCAGTAGAAGATGATGACAAATTTGATCTTAGAGTAAAAGAGTCAAACAATGACGGAGTCTGAAGAAGAGCTAACATAAGAGAAATTTGACAAGTATGAAAAGTAGGAAAAATGATCCACAATGACCACCAAAGGATAAAGATCAAGTGGTAAGGATGTGACAAATTAAGGAGAAGTCGATGTTAGAGAAAAGAAGAGAAACTCTTCATGAAAAGTAACATCAGCTAAGGTCACATAACAACGAATATCAAGAAAGTAGATGCAATCGCCACATGAAAAGAAGGGAGACACAGCTAACAAATAAACCTTTGAGGACCCGAGGGACCAGTTTAGAAAGAGAAGAAGAATGATCTTGGATAGTAGCATTACATCTAAAAACTTGAGAGGTAAGGAAAAAAGAAAAGAATCGAGTGAAAGATGATGAAGTGAAATTGTCCCACCAAGTGGGGCATAAGGAAGTCAATTATGGAGATATGTGGTTGTTAAGAGAGCATCAGACTATAAATAAGCAGGAATATTTATCTCAATTAATAGTGTGCGAGTAATGTCAAGAAGTTGATAGTATTTTCATTTGGAAACACAATTTTGTTGGGATGTATGTAGACACGTGGTCTAATGAAGAATGTCACAATCAACATAGAATGTGTGAAGTGAGTCTTGAATTAGCTCCAAAACATTGTCAGTGGAAAAATCTTTGATGTAGTATAGTACTAAGTGATGACCTTGGTAATAAAATAAACAAAAAATCATTGTGTAAACTTGGATATAATCTTAGATAAGAGAGACCCAACTCACCCAAGTATAGTCATTATCAAAGACAATGTAATAACGATGACCTAAGATAGATAGAGTACGAAAGGGGCCTCAAACATCATAATGAATGAAGTCAAAAGGTGCTAAGGATGGAATCACATTTCGACTTGAGTAAAAAGAATGATGGTGTTTGCTTAATTGACATGACTTGCACACAAATTAAAAGAAAATTAAGGTAAGGTTTTTTAAAGTTTTTCAAAACAAAAATGACTTAAATGAGGATGCCACAAAAGATATGATGTGACCATAGAGGAAACAAAAAGAGCTTGAAGGCCAAAAGAAGGTTCATTGGAAATCAATTCACATACATTATGTTCATTTTCATGCCCTACACCAATCTTCCACCTAATATATAGATCTTGAAAGGTACAATGAAAAAGAACAAATATGACGAAGCAAAAAAAGATTTGAGTAATAACACTAATAGATAATAGGTTAGTAAAAAATTTGAGAACATAGAGAACTTGGGTGAAACGAATACTCAAGGTAACAACAATATTGTCACGACCTTTGACTAAACAAGTCTAACCATTAGTAATGGTGTAACCAAAGGATAATGAGGAATAAGTTAATAAGATGACAAAATGATGGGTGCACTAGTCATATGAGTGGAGCACCCCGAGTCAATAATATATGGTGAAGAAGAAGATGTAAGGTAAGTATGTGTACTTGATATGAAAGGAGTCAGAAGTAAGGCTAAATTAATTGATGAAGAAGCCATGGTACCACTAGAGCGGCGTTGTGCTTCATATTTAGTAGAGGTCAATCTCACCTAAAAAGTCGAAGACGGGACATTAGATGGTGTTAGAGAAGTTGGTGAAGAAGACAGAAAAGCCAATTGTGCAATGTTGAGCTTATCAAACTATTTCTAATATTTTTTAGGTAAATGATTCTGTTTGCCATAATAGATACATAGAAGAAATAAATTATAACCGTTCCCTCATGGCAAATAACCACTATTTGATGTTGAAGCAAGAGGATCATGTGGGCTTGAGGAGTGGAGACAACCATTATAGAAAGAGTGGATGTATTGCCCAAGAGAGGATGGTCAGAGTTGACATGTTGAGTGCCTATAGTCACACAAAGGGTCATCAAAAAAATGTAAGATATATCAGGTATCCATTCAGTGGAGAGAATCATGTTGCAAATTTGAGAGGCAATCAATGTTGTGAAAAGCATCTCTTCATACTTCCACAGTTCTGAAGAGGAGCAGAATAGTGGTAGGTAACACATCATAGCAAAAGAGAGATAGGAGGCGAGCATTTCTCGACTGTTCACCGTGCCCAACTCTGGAGAGGAGAATCCCGTTTGACCATTTGTGGGAATACGCCTTCAAAAATGAGTTCCTTAATGTCCGTTATTTTGATTTTATGTACACTGGTAGTGTTGGGTTTCATCCTACTAATGCCGTCTATCTGCTTGTGTAAATGCCTCAAGGAAGAAGAAAGCCAAGGTCAGACCCCACAGCTAAAGGCAACTGGGCTGAGCCATTACGCGGGCTTACAGGACTGCGCAGAGCCGTCAAGGAAGATGAGCTTAACGTCCTGCAGAAAGATGCCTCTGCAAGAGCTGCTGTGGCTACAGTCAAAGTTCACCACCACCAGCGTCACCGATGATCCCCTGATGTCGTTGAACCGGACCTCGCTCATCTTCACCCCAGAATCCTGAAAGAAATATGTTTTTCAGGCATTTCGTCAACCAGCTGGTTGAAGGGCATCTCAGATAAAATTCAATGGTTGATGCAGACCCGAGTTAAATGTTGGAGTTATCATTACTATCGCTCTTTACGAATGGTGCGCCCTGTCAAAATGGGTCAAAAGAGATCAGTGGCATATCTAACGATTCGGAAGATCATTTTGATCAACTAATCATTTGATGCCGGGCATCTGCAAGGTGACATCAAGCCAAGGTACATTTATGAACTACATTAAACCTGTTCGCAGGCGTGAAAACTGTCTTCTTGGCTGCATTGCTTCAGCTCGTCCAAACAAGAAGAAATCATCTTCACAATGGACAAGACTTTCTAAGAAATATTCAAAAAAATAAAAGCCTGCGTAAAGACTCCGCCCAAAGATATGCAATCTTTTAAGGGAGAATTAAGACGAACATTATCAAATTCTACAGCATACTAATCGTGATCTTTTGTTCATAGAAACCAAGTGTTGATACCTTCGTAGTTAGGTTTTCTCCATATGTCTTAAGGTACGAGAAGCAAAAGAAAATCTCCACTCCACATGCATTGCCTCTTGAAAGACAAGAAATTAAGATTTATGTTTACAGCGGCCAAATGAAAATGATTTACAGCGCAAGGTCCTTGGAACCTGATTTCACTATATTTAAAAGACAGGATGCCATGCCTTGAAATGCAGGCTGCATAAAGGATGCACATTTATGGCCATCAACATAGGTTAATGAACGACATCCTTCAATAAAATTCATTTTCCCAAAGAGAGAGGATATGTTGTTTCTTGATCCAAAACAACTGAAAGTGCCTGCTAAAGAACACCATCGGTCGTTGCCAGACATTTACACGTGTTTCAGAACTTCGTAGCAAGCCACCTCACCTCACCTCTCTTGAAAGCGGGTCATCTCTCATATCAAGCAGTTCACCCACGAAAAATTTCTGGCGAAGCCCACAAACCTGCATAGGCAAGTCCCATTCGGTTTATTTTATGTATAATCACTTAACCAAACAGACCCCTGCTACCAATTTCTCCCTGTTCCAGTTCCTTCCTCCTTTGCTCTTCAAGTGGATCTGGACTCCTCAATATTCTTCTAGAGCGCCTAACATGAATATGAACTAAGCTCAAAAGTTGAAAAATTTAAACTCCAAGTAAATACATATAACTGGTAAATGATAAGCATAAACACCTGTCTTGAGCATTTTGCGCAGGGAATGTTGGCATGAAGTCTTTCGATTTGGGAAGAGGAACTTCACAGAACCACTCATGGTTAAGGGCAGCATCTGCTGTTATTCGCTGCATGTGCAAAATGTGACAATAAAATTCAGGAAGTTATATACATACTAAGAAAACATAGCAGGACCGAATTATGCCCTGATTAACTTTGTCGGCAATACCTTATCAGGGTCATAAGTTAACAGTTGGTTTAGCAAGTCGAATCCAGCCTCGGACAGAGTAGGACGTCCACAGAAGGATGTCGGTGGAAACTTTTCCCTTAACTTGTTGTACCTGTTAAGAAGGGCATTGCATAGTGATTAAAAACCTACCTTGATGTCATCCATGAAATTTGACTAGGGTAAGCCATAAGCAGAAATCCGGAAAATAGAGATCATGTACAGCTGCAATCTTGTCACTACTGTGAGCCACCCTCAATAGATGAAACTAAAAATAAATGGGAACACGGGACCTACGGTTGTTTGATGAAGTTTACTTTGACACCAGGTAATTTAGCGAATCCTGGCCAAATTCTTTCATTTGGGGTACCAAGTATTCTGAATATCTGTGGCAAAATTTTCTCATGAGAAAAACGATGACACAGTTGTCCTCGAAAACGAGCATATGCATGCCATTGTAAAATAACTATTAGCCTGTTACCTTGTCAAGCTGATCAAGTTCAGATTTGCCACCAAACAGAGGCTCCTTTGCCAGTAATTCAGCCATTATGCATCCCAACGACCACATGTCAATAGCAGTTGAGTATTCTTTTGCTCCAAGGAGTAGTTCTGGTGCCCTGCCATACACAAGGGCCATGAATTGGCCAATGCGATAAGCACAGTAAGTATAAAAAGTTAACACTTGGGCCTTTTTTTTCCCCTGAAAACCATAGCGTGCATATTAGAAAAAAAAATGTTTGGAGACAACTAAACACATTGAGACGCTCTTGAACACACCTGTACCATAAAGTAACCACTAAATGAGTGTAAGGTTTCAATGGGCTGCCATACTGGCGAGACAATCCAAAATCACATATCTTCAGCTCACCATGATTGTTCACCAGAAGATTAGAAGTCTTCAAATCCCTAAATTAAGATCAGTTTGAGGCATCAACAGATTGCATTGAGAGAGATGATGAAAGAGAGGAAAACTTACCGAGTAAAAAAGAAAATACCTGTGAAGAACCCAGTTATCATGAAGATAATTGACACCCTCCAGAAGCTGCAGCATTAAACACTTAACCTCACTCTGGCTAAATGGCTGCTTCATCACATCCATAAGCCCTTTAAGATCATGTTCCATGTATTCCATAACCATGAAAATACTATCAAGACTGCTTCCCACTACAACCTCTTTAACATCTACGATAGAGGGATGATGGAGCGACAGCAGAATGTTTATCTCCCTGAGTGATGTTAGTGGGAAACCTTCTCTCTCTTTCTCCATTTTTACCTTTTTTAATGCTACTACTTCTTCGGTCTTCTTATCTTTTGCTCTATACACAACACCATAAGTACCTTCATTTATCTTGTTCAGCCTCTCAAACTCATCAACACTCCTACAGCTTTGTAACATGTTTATGCACCGTAGTGGAGGATTAGAGGATATCAGGCTCTTCGTCAATTCACTCTCTGCTTCAGAATCTGCATCTGGTTGTTGCATGGCCGCGTCTTCTTCATCAACAGACATATAATCGTTCTTTTCAACGTCAAAATCGTGGCTTTTTTCCCCAAGATCTCTAGAATCGGAAGACCTGGATAGAGTGCCTTCAGAACATTCCCGTAAAATCACCTCTCCAGGTTCAGGGGTTAAACCCCTGTTGTGCGATCTTGTGGAAACAGGCTCAGCATATTTTATACTTTCCTCAGGAAAATTGCCCTGACCAACATCTTGAGGCTCTTCCTGCTCAAAAGAGCCATTCCCTTCAGCCCATCTTGAAGCTGCAATATTCCGTGTAGGAATGTAGTAGTCTTCATCCTCTTCCAGATGCCCGGGTTCAAGATCATTATTCCAGGGGTGTTCCTTCGCTGATGCCACAGAAATGTCGGCATCCATCGGTGACAACGATTCGGCCGGATTTACAATCTCAATACTCTTCGACGGAACAAAACCCTGAGGCAAGGGAGGAGGTGGAGGCAGTGGAACATTGATTTCAGAGTTCTTGCTTCCTGCAGGAATAACAGGGAACTGCTCATCGTCGTGCCTAACCCACATGACAGGAGAAAGCTTCCTTCTCTTGTTAGGGGGCGACGCAGCTCCGTTCTCCAGGCTTGAAGCATCAGTCTCATCCGACCCGTTTCCGCTTGATAGCTCCCCAGGCTCCCTGTCAGCTGATCTGCCATTCAGACGCCGCCTCCTATATGCATCTTCCCCACCACTCCCGCTGCTGGAGCTGCTGGCGCTTGATGAGATCCTGCTGAAACCATTTGTGACTCTATTCTCTATGACATCCTTAGTTCGATCTCGAACCAGGTCCCGGTTATCATTGCCTTCAGACCGATAGTCTTCTGTTCTCGAAGCCTCGGGCTCCCTGTCCCTACTCAACGTGCCGTCCTGATGCCCTCCGTGCTTACCCGTCGCCATGCTGAAAATCGACGAAAGGATAACCGACCAAGCGGAGTTCCACCAAAAGGCTAGGTAGGAACCAGGGAGCCCAGAAGAAACCCTAGATATCAATACTGAAGTCGAAAAAACGATGCAAAACGCAAATTACATCCGATATCAGGGAAGGGGGGAAAAAAAAATCAACAACTGCATTTCTCAACTCGGATTGTCGACATTCCTGAAGAAAGAAGCCGGAGAGATGAAGCTGAACTCTCGGGGCGGATGATATCCAGGTTTCGCCCCGGGTATGGGGGGAAGAGGGAAGGAGCAAAAGAAACTATCGACCTAGGGGCACCACAACGTTGTAGGCGAGCTTCGTTCTGGTCGAGGAGACCGGTGAAATCCAAATACCCTCAGCGCTGACTCTGCTACTGAATTGCGAATGCCGGAATCTAGTACAAATCGTGGCGCAACACAACGTACGTTTTGAGCCACATGGCGCAGATGTGGGGCCCACTGTTTTTTAATCGTCCCACGTGCGAGTGTGGGGCCAGCCTGGGTCCGTTTCTTATCTTGCTGGAGCTCTAAGGCATGGAAGCGCAGCGAGGGAAAAAAATCTCTGCACCTCTCTCTCTCTCTCTCTCTCTCTCTCTCTCTCTCTCTCTCTCTCTCTCTCTGCTCGCCGGCGCGCCACCAGGGAAGACGACGGCGGCAGTGCTTTATAGCCATAGCCTCGGTGGCATGCTTTCTCCCCAGTAGTAACCCTAAGCTGCGCTTCTCCCGTCGCGCCACCATGGATGTTGCTGCCGTTCGCAGTCCCACTCCCTCCCCCTCACGTCGAATACTATCCTCATTTCCCCCCGTTGCGTCGCTTTCCGTCCTCAGGGGTCCAAGACCCTCGAACCGCTTGTTTGCCCTCCGCCGCCGAGGTATCTGGACGGCTTGCGGGGGAGCGGAGACGCTGGTTGCTGGTAATCAAAGGGAGGAAGCGAAATCCCCTGCATCTGGCAAGAAGGCGAAGAAAGACGAGGGCATAGATTTGAAGTCTTGGCTGCACAGTCAGGGATTGCCTCCGTGCAAGGTATTGCTCAAGGAGAGGACGCCACAAGACGGGAAACACAGCTCCATTCATTACGTTGCAGCGAGCGATGATCTTCAGGTAGTGCATCCGTCACAGAGCTGCGAACCATCTATTCAGTTTTTTATCCGGAGAATGTCGAGTTGAGAGCATGACTTTCGCAGGCTGGTGATGTGGCTTTTTCGGTGCCAAAGTCCTTGGTAGTCACCTTGGAGAGAGTCCTCGGGGACGAGACAGTAGGTAAGTGCGCAATACTCGTCTTTTTCCACTTAGCCTCATTTTTTTTTTCTTCCGTAATGAAAAATTACGTTGCAATGTGGATTAAAATGTTCTACTCAGAACATTTTTGAATGCTTTTCCAGATTCTGTAATTTTTCGCTATCATATGGTCATCCTTTCAAAATTCCTTTGGTGTTTCATCCCCTTTTTCAAGTAATTACTTGGCCATGCGATAATGGAAAGTATATATTGCAAGGGAAAGTTCTACACTAAATATTTTATGTAGTCACCATGTAGATTCCTAGGGGCTTTAACCTTGGAGCCGTTAGAAGCATCAGAGTTTACTATTTTTAATTCATTTTTTTGCATGTTTCTTCAGTGATTGCCATCCATATAGTTGTTCGCTTCCATGTTGTCTTTACAAAACTTTTTACTATTAAAATTTGGTTGACTAAAAGTACATGGCTTCAGGAAGATATCTTCCATAATGAATACTATGGCATCTTGCTTCACATTTGTGATGATTGGCGTCTATCTTTTTTTGATATGATTGCTTCGATTTTCAGAACGAAACTGAATGCTTGCCGAGACGAATATGAGGAAGGGAGACAATGCAGTAAAAAAGTTATTCCCTAGCCACGGAAAAATGATGTGACGAGATTATTTGTTCAACAAATTAATTGTGTGGCAAGGTTTTAAACTATTTCACTAATCCCGAAATGTACACCACTTTGATAAATTATAAGAATCTAGTACTATCAGAGGAAATGGCTGAGGAAAATTTTGTTCACATTCTGAAATGACCATAGTAAATTTCAGTGTAAGAAGCAAAATAGCCCGGTAATGTGGGTCAATCCTTAGAATTTCTCTTGGACTTTGTATGCTGTCAACATCAATGGGTGATCATAATTTACTACCTAATCGAACTGATTTTTTAGTTATGAACTTAAATGGCACTGTTGGGTTAAGGAGGTCGCAGTGGTCCTCTGCTGTGCAAGTCTCGCGAGAAGAGCAGTTTTGGATTTAATTTTTTTTACAAAGAACGCTGGAAGAGTGAATGGAGAATCAACTTGAGCTTGTAAAGAGGTTAAGGATAAGCAATCATTGCAATTAAATTGCTGGATAAGGCTATTTGGAGATTCGAAAATGAATATCCTGCTTAGTGATTGGGTTTGGGTCCAAGTGGATTTATTTACTGGAGATCTGCTTTGAAGTTATAGCTCCTTACGGAGATGACCCGCAAGAATTTTCCACCATTGTCCAGCGGTGGTATTATTTTTCTCTGCTGTTTGAGATTGTACTGCTTGTATGCACATGAGAAGGCAAGCGTGGTTTACTGAGCCCCCTATGAAAAATCTCTGGGTTATTTAATCAACAGAATTCTTTCACATCTTGAGCGGTTGTTATTCTTCTGTTCAAGATCTAGCTCGATTTGGAGTGGACATAAACCCAATTAGAGGCTGCAGATGGATGCATACGGGGAATAAGTCATTTGACTGGCTGAAAAATGGACGACAAGAGATATTGATTTAGGGTAGTTCATGTATCGCCGTATAGAGTCTAACCTGCTGTTAAAAAATGTTCATTTTATGTATGAAACGATTATGAGAAGATTTCATTGTTATATTTTAATGGTGGTTTGATCTTCCAAATGGACACGATACACTCGGGCATATCCTGGCTCTCTACCTTCTAGCCACTAATATGTCAGGGGATTGATATGGAACTTTTGTTGAGTGGCACCCAATTTTATCCCATTTGTGCTTTTTTCTTGGCGTTTTGCAGTACTTGACCCTAGCTGATGTCAAGTTGATTGTTTACGTTTCATGTTTGATTTTGTGTTCTTTTATCTTTTTGGGTTTTTTGCTTCTTTTTTGGTGCTTAGACGTGTTTTGGCTACACTACTTGGGTTATATTCTAAAGAAAGATCTTTGTGCATCTTTTATGAGTCTAAAGGCCGTATGCTTTGACCACATTCTTCACTTCCTCCAAGTACTGTAGAAAAAGGATTCCAGTTCAACATTTTAGTGTCGCATTCTAATCCTCTCACTTTTCTTATTTTCATTTTCTGTAGTATTTGATGAGGAAAAGGATATTCTTATGTTTATGCAGCGGAACTACTGACAACAAACAAGCTGTCAGAATTAGCCTGCTTGGCATTATATCTTATGTATGAAAAAAAGCAGGGAAAGGAATCTTTTTGGTACCCTTTTATTAGGGAACTTGATCGTCAACGAGGACGAGGTCAGCTTGCCGTGGAATCTCCACTTCTTTGGTCTGAGAGTGAACTCTCTTACCTGACTGGCAGTCCCACAAAGGTAGCCACCTAATGACTCACTTTCTTTTTAACTGAAGGAATGAGGTATGTGGCACCATCTTTTTGAGTCAATGGGGGAAACGCCACATATTTTATCATTAAATAAATAATATTTATTCATTCAACATTCAGAAATGGTAAACGTCTCACCACATACCCAAAACCATATTAGCAAGGAGCACAAAATCTTTAAATCTTTTTGGATTTTTCATTTGATTTACAACTTTGAATCCACGATTTCAAATTCAAGATCCAACATACAGCTCAACTGTTTGGAGGCACATACTAGCCCTATTCAACTTTCACACATGCATTAACTCATTGACAATTCAACAAAAGATAGGAATCTGAAATTGCCCTGATCTTATATTGGCATCAGATCAGCTGCACAATTCAACATTGTACGGCATGATAGCTATGCATTCCATTTAAATCCCATGATGTGCTGGGAGATTGAATATAATCGAAATATACATACTCAGCATTCCAGGTAATATGCTTGAAGTTGCTTGTATGAGCCTGGATTCCCAATTCCAACTGGTTGTAAGCCAGTTCTTGTGTGAAGGACAGCCTCTCTGACTAGTTCATGTAATCTCATTTTGATTTAATGATAAAATTTTCACTGAACATCTCATCAAAGCTCTTTAAGCTGTAGAATTTCGCTATCATGTAACTCTCTGCATGGTTCTGCTGCAACATAACAGTATCTCAGAAGGTGCAAAAACAGAAGCAGGCTTGGGAGTTCCAGTTGATGATTTTCAATTCTCGCCAATCCATATTATGTTGATCTTCTCGTTTAAATATTGATCTGCGTGGGCTATGGTGAAGAAATAAACCTTTTGGGATTTTGAATAGATGTCACTTGCTGGATCAGTTGAATCTCGGGCGTCGAATAATGCATCATTTCTTCTCTGACATGCTTCTTTGTTAGTCATCAAATGATGTGTCCAAGTAGCATACCAAAGGTTTTTCATAATACTTAGAGGTTATATTTTTTATGATACTACCTCAGGCTGAAGTTCTTGAGAGAGGAGAAGGAATCAAAAGGGAATATAACGAGCTTGATACTGTGTGGTTCATGGCCGGGTCATTATTTAAGGTGATTTGCGTTGTGACATTGTCAATACTTGAAAACAGTTTGTTGTTTGTTTCATCATTCTTGATCTGTAATATTTCAGCAATACCCTTATGATATTCCCACCGAGGCCTTTCCGTTTGAGATTTTCAAGCAGGCTTTTGTTGCAGTTCAGTCTTGTGTTGTTCATCTACAGGTAAGATATTGATTGCGACTTCTTCCTTTTTGTATTATATGAAGCTGTAACACAGTTTAGCTGGCCTTTTGCTTATGATTAAGCTTGGAATCGATGTTTTAATACCGTTATAGATCCTAATGTGAAATTATCATGCGAAGAAAAGGCTGCTGAAGTCCATTTGAAATCTGTATCTATTAGTTTGGAAACCCAAGAATGCCTTTAATGTGTAATCTCTTCTGAAGACAAGCTAGAGCCAGCTCTTTAGAAAGCTCGACTGAGGACCAGAAAACTAGAGATTGATATGGGTTCAGGGGAGAAGAATCTCTGGAGTTTGGGAAAGCAGGAACAATTTGCATACCTTCACATTTGGCTGTTCGAAAAATAAAGGGCACAAAGTTGTCTCGGTTAACCATTTAGTGTATAACCTAAGATCCCTGGATTGGGTGTCAAACGTTGATATGGACACGCATGTCAGAAACAAGCTTGGAAAAAAATCCATAGGTATAGGTGGGGTTTTAAGGACCTTTATTTTCATATGTTTGTATCTATGTTCCTTTGTACGCCATGATAAAATGTTTTCCGCACTTTTTTAGGGCTATGTTAGCTCTTACCACTGGACTGTGAAGAAGATTGCTTTCCAAGGCTGCCCACGAGCAGTTTTTGATTCGTGTAATCGTTTGGTCAATTTCTTCGATGTCCAAGTTCACACGAAACTTGTCAGAACTTTGGTTGTTTATTTTTAGTGTGTTCTAATTATTTGATGTATCGATATCGGTAAGTTACAATTGGCTGGCGGGATTGTTCCATAAGTTATGCCAGGCTAGCAAGGGACAGTTGGTTAATACTTTGAGGTCAACCTTCATGTCATACAACGCTAAAAAGAAGCTAAACATGAAGAACTGAAAAAGTTTATCAGATGAAATAGAAAGATCCCAAAACCAGAAGAAATGTTATTGTTTTGTACACATGGACTTCTGAATTAGCAGTCCTGTCATTAGTCTTCTTGAGGTATTGCATATAAGATGAAAAGGATGATACTGTTCAATGTCTCTGTTCAATGGGAAACGTTGACTACTTGGTGAATGTGTATATGTTTCAATGACTTATTAAAGCGTTCAACCGATGTAGATAAAATTACTGCTGCCATCAATAAAACATATGATTCACTGGCATCTTCTTCTGTCTATGTCTTGGTTTCTGCGTTGTTTCTGTATTGGGTTATCCAACTCAAAACCTCTTGCAAGTCACTGAATTATATTATTCGAATCTAATCACAGTTTTTTTCCTCTCCAATATGGGAGATTCTGGTTTAGCTGATATTAATAGCGAAATTTACCAGAAATGTTTTTTTATTTTTGTGGAACCAGAAAGTCAGTTTGGCTCGAAGATTTGCTTTAGTTCCTCTAGGGCCACCTCTATTGGCTTACAAGAGCAACTGCAAAGCAATGCTGACTGCATCAGGGGAACATGTTCAATTGGTTGTGGATCGTCCATACAAGGCTGGGGAATCGATTGTCGTGTGGTATTCCATTTTTCGTTTCACCATGAAATTTGGTAACTGTATCTTTGAGCCATCTGCACAGTGACTGCAAACCTGGAAGTAATTCTGGTTTCATTGATACCATTTTGTCCGGACATCTTAAGCTGTATATTGCACAGGTGTGGACCACAACCAAACTCAAGATTGCTCTTGAACTATGGTTTTGTTGACGAAGATAATCCCTATGACCGTCTAACAATCGAGGTGTGAAGTGGATTCCTTGGTGTCCAGTTGTTGTTCTTATTCATTGGGAACCAACTTTGTTGTTTGTGGGTGTTTGATCTAGGCATCACTGAACGTGGAAGACCCGCAATATCAAGACAAGAGAATTGTTGCTCAGAGAAATGGAAAGCTAGCCATCCAAACCTTTCAAGTATGGAAACTTATCTTTTGTGGTTCATTTTGTGTAGATCTGATGCGATATTGCTTCATTTTCAGGTGCAGGTGGGACGAGAAAAGGAAGCTATCTTGGATATGCTTCCTTATCTGCGATTAGGCTATGTTTCAGATCCATCTGAAATGCAGTCAGTGATTTCTTCTCAAGGACCTGTATGCCCTGTGAGTTTAGGTTTCAATGTTGACCTTTGCAATTTCATGTTGTCGATATCGGGGAAGATTAGTCATGCATTTGGATGAAAATATAATGGAAACCTTCTTTTGTAGATCCTTTTTCTAGGTACGTTCATCATATATGTCATCATCTGCATACGATGTGTGATTCCCTAGTAATCTATGGAGCATTTTATATTTTGGGTCATCTGATGATTAATGACAATGTCTGTGCTGATGATTATAAGGGGAGAGGAAGAAGAGAAATCAGTAGGTTGGAATGTTCGCCATCCGAATACTAGCAGAGTGTTGTGAGGAGTACTTCAGTAGAGGCCATCCCTGTCCACCGGGATAATAGAGTATATGGTACTGAATTGGTACCAAGAAAGATCAAATTTTATGGTTTGATTTTTCTTCAGTAGCCGAGTACGTGTTTCTTTTAATTAGGGCATCTTTCTTTATGGAAATCACAGATCAACAGACCATATTAGAGTTTTTCTGGATAATTTATGCAACTCCTATACGGATCTGAGATCCCCTAAGATGCTAAAAATATTCATGTCTGGCATATTTGAGCAGGTTAGCCCATGCATGGAACGAGCTGTTCTCAAACAACTTTCTGATTATTTCAAGTCCCGCTTGGCACGCTACCCCACCTCCTTAAGTGAAGATGAAGCCTTGGTAATAATATTCACATCGATTCCTTGCATTGTTCTCAGTTAAGACACGCAGTCATAGGTTCTAACTAATTTCAGCATGAACCAGTTGGCGGATGAAAACTTGGATCCCAAGAAAAGAGTTGCAACTCAACTGCTGAGGCTGGAGAAAAAAATGTTGAATTCTTGTGTTCAGGCAACCGTTGACCTCATAGACCAGTTGCCAGATAGCTCTGTATCTCCCTGTCCTGCTCCTTATGCTCCCATCCTCAAATGAAGGTAATGGTTTCTGTTTGGCCTGGAAACGTGTTTTTACCATTTATTCTAATGTGCCCTTTGTTCCGAATTGATGTCTCATTTCAGAACTAGTAAGATCGAGCTGACGCTCTTTTGCAAATTGGAGCTCATCCATGGAAGGTTTCTTTCTATGGCTGCGTCATGCCACATGGCAATCACGGTAAGTGACGCAAATTCTTCTCTTTGCATGAATTAGGAAAGCTTTCTCCTGGGCTCTCGTCTCTGGATCGTTCCATTCTTTCATTGATGAGATTTCTGGCTGGTTTAATGCGCCAGCTTCTTGGTCCTTTATGGATGATTATTTGCGTTGCTGATTCGATTTTGTTTTTCTTGATTTAATTTTTCAGATAAGTGGATTCTAGTTGATGAAACAGGTTCCCGGCGGTCTCCCCGCATATGAAAATGTGTAAGTCTCAGCTAGTCCTGTGCTCGCAGGAACCGAGGTGCCCCACCTGCACTTGCCTTCAATTCATGTGCGGCTACGCACATTCTGTAACTATGTCGAACTATGCATGAACAGCATCCATTCCGAAAGAGAATGAAGAGAAAATTTCCCCTCTCAGAGCTGCTGGGTTCTCCTCGTTCCGCTGGTCCAAATTCATGTCTCTTCGTGTTCCAGCTAATGAGCCCATGTCCTAGAGATTGCTGCTGGCTTGAACTCCTTCCATCCTCACCCCACCTCGCCATTCTCAACAAGGTGTGCAACTCACATTCTACAGAAAAATATTATATAACGGCTGTGAATCGCCATCATCCCTGCGAGGAGAGAATTGGATTTTACATCAACGGGGGGGGGGAAAAAAATCTGACTGGGTCTTCCATGACCATTCAGAGGAGGGTCGATGGCAGCGGGTTCTTAATTAAAATCTCCTATTCAGGCGACGCGATGCTCTATGAACTTGAAATCACAGCAGACTAATGAGGCGCTTTCTTCGTTATTTACCCCCCCCGGCAGTAGGGAAAGCCAGGTGCGGCGGTGAAGAGTTTAATCGTCATCCGCAAAGGGAAGGCAGCCGGAAGGTGAAGGAAGACGGGAGGTGGCCGGTCCTCCTGATGTAATCCGCCCTCTCCGCCGTCCTGGCGGCCCGCTCGTTCAGCTTGGCCTCCGCGTTGGCACGCTTCTCCTCGGCGATCCTCCGTGCCGCCGCCAGCTTGTTCGTCAGCCTCTCCTGTGCCCGAGCTTTCAGCCGATCGGCTTTCACCTGGACATGGAGGCGCGAATTATACATGAAAAACCATAGAGAGAGGGAGAGAGAGTCCCAAGGGTTTCATAGTTTCGGTGGGTGGGCAGAGAAAAAACCCTTCAGAAAGGAGGAAGGGTACACCCAGTGACGATGAATTTTCCCATTATAAATGTACGGCTGTTACCTCCATTCTCTTCATCTCCATCTCAGCCTTCCTCTTCTCGCGGTTCTCCCAGGCCTGGATCTTGACCTCCTCGCGCTTATATCTGAAAGCATACAGAAGACTCAGAACTAGCCGTGACGGAGGCCACCCCACGGAGAAAATTGCAGAGAAATCTCAGAATGGTGAGATGGTCTCCAGGGGATCTTCGAGATCTGGGCTTGCTGGTTGGGGGTTGAACAAGGCGAACGAAGAGGATTGGGTTGGAGCTGTACCCACCTAGCCATATCCTTGGCACGCTCGGCCTCATCCCACGCCATGGCTCTGGATTCCAGAGAATCAGGGATCCTTGGCTGCGCCGCGGGATTGGTCAGGTCGTCTCGCTCTCCCTTGCCGAGAGTCAGGAATTCGTTCTTCCTGTCCAGATTCATGGCGCTCGCTTGGTAGCCCTCCGTGGGGCAGCTCCTTTCGGGGGTGGAAGACCTCGAAGAGATTGGGCTCCTCAACGCCGGTGTAGTAGCTCCAATGGGCGTCGCCGCCCGCGACGGCCCCTGGCTGGCCACCGGCGTCATCTCCGTCCCCATGTCCCTCACGCAGACTGCTCTCATGGCGATTGGGCTCTCCCCGGTCGCCTGGTTGATCTTCCAGAAGTCTATATTCTTGGTTTCTCCCTCCTCCCCCAACCCCTCAATACTGCTACAGGAGAACCTCCCCTTCTGGGAAGCCGAGTGGAGGAGCCGCCTGTCCTCGGCATTGGAGCTTCGTGGCTTGGTTTTGGAGTGGCCCTCTTCGCCGCCGCCCCCGCCGGAGAAGCCGACCAGCCACTTCTGGGCGTCGTCCCATTTCGACGGCGTCGGCTTCCCGCGGGGGCCCGCGACCTTGCGGGGCTGAGAGGCCTTGCTGGGTCCGCTGCCTCTGTGGAACTCGAAGTTGGAGGAGTTGGAGGAGGAACTGTTGCTGCGATTGTCCGGGACCGATCCTCCGTTTTCCTCAGACGGCTTCATGCTGCTGCTTCCCGTGTTCTATAATGGAAGATATATCACCACCCCGTGAGATCTGACCTGTGGATGAGCTTGATTGGCACTGGAACCCCCTCCACCATTGGCGATATTCGGAGCCCTTTCTTCAGAACCGAGAACGGCTCAAAAATCTACACCAGATCAAGCAAAGAGAGCATCCGTAATGGTGGAGCTCGATAAAATTCACCAGGAAAGGAGCCCAAGAAGCACATAGAAATCCTTTTTTTTTTTCCCGATAATGTTGCAGAGCTCTTCCACGCGGAAGGGGAGGAAGACCCAGAGATCTCCACCGGGATGAAGAAGGTGAAAGGCAAGATGCCAGGATGCTCCACTGCTGGCCTCAGAAAACCATCGACAGCCCTCTGCGAGGATTTTTCGATGGAAGCGTCACTGATATTCAAACAAAGCCAACATCACCAGACATTTGCGGATGAACAGGAGCCGCTGCGACTGGACAACCCCTTTCTACCTTTCCATTCTCGGCACAGTGAAGACCAGATCGCAAACACATTACTCCGCAGCGGCGGCGGAGGCGGCGGCGGCGGCAGGTCCAGGGACAAAGCGGACGGCGGCTGCAACCCGCTAATCTCAAATCTGAAACTCCAAATTTGGCAGCCCCTGGCCAGATGAAGATAATATATAAAGAACTAGGGGAAGCACCTAAGGCCCAGTCGACCTCGCAGGATACTGCAGACGCCTAGCAACACACAGCAAGAGCTGTCTTCAGAGGCCTGGTAAGACATTTTAAGCTTGACCGGACCAACGAAGAGGAAGAAGACGGCGGCACCGTAAAAAAGCACGGATTAATCCCCTTTCACCTTGAAAATGTTCATCCGGTGATCATCCGCTTGGGAAGCGTGAGCCCCCCCACCCGAAGAAGGAATCTTTGGGAGAAGGGATCCACTGGGTGCCCTAAAAATGAAGACCCTTCTCCCCCGACTATCATCCCCCCCAAGCTCTGGTCCCCCCCCCCCCTCCCCATCCCTCTGAAGCAGCCCACATGGAGTCCCTCTGGACTTCTGGACAGGTTCACTCCCCGTGTTCTCCCTGCCCCGTCGTTAACGGTAACCGGCGGCGACTCGGTCTTCTCCAACTCGGTGACCCGGTTCCGACTCGGAGAACCGGTCCCCGCCTCCCCCTTCCGAATGCGCCGTACTTGCAACGGCTACAAACGTCACCAGATCGCATTGAAGAAGCCCCATCCGACACGTGTAGGCGGTCGCTCACGTGATCCAGCTCAGAAATTCACGTGGGAAATGGCGCGAGATAAATGCCTCCTGTTTTATTCCGTTGGTGGACAGATATGTGGGCCCATTTGGACCACATCCCGAGAACACCAACAGGAGAACACTTACTGTCGCTCAGTGGCCCATATAATTAATGGGCCAGGGAATAAGAACATGCAGGTGTCACATCCCACCGTTGATGGGCCCGAATCAAAGAGCCGCCGCGTTGGGGGAGGATGGTCCATCTGGTCCCCCCCTCCAATTCCGGCCCATCATAGCCATCTTAGCTTTCTCGGGTGGGAATTTTCCTTTCTCTTAGGCCCATTTATTTCGGCCCAAATTGATTGCTGCCCTGGCCCACCTCCCGTCTTCATGCCCGGGTTACGTAATGGTTGCGATATATGTTCTGCTAAATATGTCTGTCATTAATTATAAAATTAATTTTAAAAATTGAGAGAGAGAGAGAGAGAGAGATAGGGGGGGAGGGCCCGGGACGGCCAGGCGGCGAAGCAGGGGAGTTCTCCAGACATGGCGGGGGCTCCTCAGAGGACTGAAAGGAAGAAGCTGCTTCTCCCGATCTGAAGCACGACGTTTTCGCGATCGGCAGGTTTATCATCCTCTCGCTTCCGCCGGCTTCGTGCACCGTGGAACAAGGTGATCTCCGTGCCGGGGATGAAGAAGGCAAGCTCTGGGCTGGACTGGATAGGCCCGACGTTGCTAGGATGGCGGGGGGATCCGTGAGGCCCTGCTCTTCTGGTCCGAATCCAGCCTCCTGCCATCTACGAGCGCTCGTTCGCCTAGCGCGGCTGCGGTTGCCCGTCCGGGCATCGATCTGTGATTTCTCTGTTCACCCGTGACTCTTTGGAGCCCTACGTATTGGTTCTTCGAGGGTGCCATGGCTACAGCCGCCGGATGTCTGAGAAGACGGGGTCGCCTTTTCTTCTCTCCTTCGCGGACGAGTTGTGGGCGCCAGTTCTCTTCACTACCCCCATTGACCGCCAGCCTCACCAGAGATGGAAGTGGGGGAGCAGAGGAAGGGGAGTGCCATGTGCCCGTACTGATTGTTGGTGCCGGCCCTGTGGGTCTTGTCTTGTCTCTGTTCCTATCCAAATTAGGTAAGCATCTCCTCGTTCCCAGTTTCTTCCCGCTTCTTTAATCTGCTTGCTGGTAAGGTCAGGTCCAGTCTCGGGTTTCGTACATAGTAGTTCTATGATCGGCCTCTTATTATCGTCAAGCCCACTCATCGTAGAAGATCTTAAATGTGTAAAGAAGAGATTGAACGATGTTTTTGTATTAATAATCATCGACATCTGGTTAGAATGAAGAGAATCTACAATCTCTATACCTTCAAACCCACAAACCTTGTGCCTGATACCTCTCCTGGTGATAATTTTTTGATATCTGACCTTTTTGTGAATACCGTATAAATATCTCATCAGATCATGAGCCTGTATAATTAATTGTCTGAATAGGAACTGTCGGAAACCAGTCCTCATATATTTTCAGTCCGACATCCCGAAGAGGTGATTGGTGGCTTCCCTGTATACGACCAAGATTATTCCTTTCAGTCGGCCCAGCAATATATCACACATTACATATTTTTGTGATTAATACAGCATGGTTAATGTTTTTTAGATATATCGTAGTCCAATATTTTTCATGTCTCATTTATTGCAAGAGTATTTTGAATAAATGTTGAATCGATAAGTTTTTTTAGCATACCTTCTTATATTTCAAGTATTCATGATATCCCATCTTACATTTTTGAAAATTTATTTCAATACTTGGTATATCATTTTCTCCTTTTTTTGGGCTCCGGATATGAGCAGTAAACACTTGATCTAATGCTGGATCATCCAACTTGATGATCTTTAATCTTTATCTGTAGGAATCAAGTGTACTGTTGTAGAGAAAAGCATCACATTCTCTCAGCATCCTCAGGCTCATTTCATTAACAATCGTTCCATGGAGGTTATTTTCTACTCCTCTGATTAGATCTGTTCTGTCAATAAATCGCTAGACAAACATTAGTAGACAAGGTGAATATTCTTACGAAGTGCTTCATTCTGTCGATGGAAGTTTCTCAGAGCAGTCCTCAGTTGAGGTTGCTGAGTACCTTCATGTTGAGATTGTTTTACATAACCCCCTATTCATTAAAATTTTATAATATTATCCAATTTATGAAGAAATAACGTGAATTTTTTATATAATACATATGCGCTTACCTCTTGACCAGAGACTCCTTTCAGCTGTTCCGAAAATTGGATGGACTGGCAGAGGATATCCAGGGGATGCAGCCTCCACTGGACCAGTGGAGAAAATTTGTATACTGCACTTCGTTGTCTGGGACTATTCTAGGTTCTGTGGATCACATGAGGCCCCAAGGTACTGCTTATCCCCATTATGTTTAGGTTTTGAATTTCACCATATGATACTCAACCTTTGTTTCTTCTCTTCAGATTTTGAGAAATTAGTGAGTCCAACATCGGTTGCTCACTTCTCACAGTACAAATTGACTAGGCTTCTGCTGAAAAAGTTAGAAAATGTTGGATTTCGTGTTCGTGGGTCTGATGGATCGGGTCTGAGTGATGATATGATGTTTGAGAAGATCTTAATGGGGCATGAGTGTACCTCCATACATCCTCTTGCACAGGGTGTCATGGTGGGAACTTCCTTTTACAAAGATGGCAAAGTGATGGAGAAGAAAATCCACTGCGAAATCCTTGTTGGATCAGATGGAGCGAGGAGTAATGTCAGGAAACTGGTGGGTATAGAGATGAAAGGTGAAAGGGACCTGCAGAAGCTGATCAGTGTTCATTTCCTAAGCAGAGATCTTGGACAATACCTCCTGCATGAAAGGCCAGGAATGCTCTTCTTTATATTTAATCCGGATGCCATTGGGGTCCTCGTTGCCCATGATCTCACCCAAGGGGAGTTTGTGCTGCAGGTAGACGATCTATATGCTAGCTTCATGTTTATGCTTTTGATGGAAGCATGGAGAGATTCCAACGT
Organism: Spirodela polyrhiza; assembly: GCA_024713555.1. NCBI lineage: Eukaryota > Viridiplantae > Streptophyta > Magnoliopsida > Alismatales > Araceae > Spirodela > Spirodela polyrhiza. Next base: position 3,522,539 of record CM046530.1, read on the forward strand.
GAAATTGCTTTATCTGAGTAGATAGATATTTCACCCAGTTCAAGCTTTGTTTCCCACTTCTCTAATTGAAATGTTGACTTTCTTTTCTTTGATTCTTGTATTTCTTGTAGATGCCGTTCTATCCTCCTCAGCAGTGTCTTCAGGATTTCAGCCCAAAGGTAACCTACGATTCATCTCTATGCTTCTCTCCTTATAATCTTTATTAGGAATGACAGGCTAAGCTTGCACTCTCTTTGTTTTTGCCTCTATGGAAAGCATCCGACTGGGGCCTTTAATCCCACCAACGTTCTCTTTTTTTTCCCTCTCTTCTTCTTTTTATCTTTTAAGGTTGAACTTCCCACATTTCAACAAACCCTGTGTCATGTATCATCTAAGCTTCAAATATTTTTCTCATTTTTTAATTGAATACCTCTCGTTTTCTCGCTTTATTTAGTTCAGCCATGATTTTTTTACTTCGTTTAACATTTTTAGTCAAAGTTAAATCCCCCGATGTTTTAGATTCCTTCATGTACATGTTCGAAATTGAACTACTCCACTTTGTCTCTTCTACCCTGAATCCTGTACTGATATATCTACAATTCCTACTTTTTTTTCAGGTATGTCAGGGAATAATCTGCAGCCTTGTTGGCAGGAAGCTTCCAGACGTACAGATCGTTGATATAAAGCCATGGGTGATGCACGCCGAGGTTGCCGAGAGATTTGATGCATGTGATGGCCGAGTCATTCTTGCAGGCGATGCTGCGCACCGTTTCCCTCCAGCTGGCGGCTTCGGTAAGTCCTTTGTTAGAAGCAGCTCTTATCCACATAAGAATCCTTTCTGTATTCTGAATCCGTCTGGCCTTCCTAGTAAGCTTCTCATAAGGACGTTAGTAGGCCTAGCTGATCCTTGAAATGGTTTAAATGAAGACCCTTACGAATTTCCTTTTCATAGAGATTGAGAAGTCTCCAAAACTCTTATTTTGGGATATCTCATTCTCCAGGGATGAACACTGGTATCCAAGATGCCCATAATCTAGCCTGGAAAATCGCTGCTCTCTTCAATGGCATAGCTTCGACCTCTATTCTTCAAACTTATGAAATGGAGCGCCGACCTGTTAAGTGTCTCTCAGGATTGTCTCCTTTTTTTCCCCCATTCTGGATTGACGAATCTGCCTAATATTCATGCCTGACTGCTTCCAGATCGCACTGTTCAATACGGAACTTAGCATTCAGAACTTCAGAGCAGCCATGTCGATCCCTGCTGCACTTGGCCTAGATCCAGCTGTTGCTAATACAGGTTAAACGACTGAATTTTGCTTAGACTTTAGAGATTGTGGAAACCTTATTCTGTGTCCCTTATTCTGTGGCATGGTGCCTGTTTTCTCTGCCAGTTCATGAAGCCATCAACAGCAGCATCGGCTCTATTCTACCCTCAGTAGTGCAGAAGAGAGTTATGGAAGGAATTTTCGCCATAGGGCGTGCCCAGGTTTCGGAGTCTCTTTTGAACGACAGCAACCCGCTGGTGTCCTCGAGACTAGCAAAAGTGAGGTCTATTCTGAACGAAGGAAAGAGCCTTCAGCTCCAGTTCCCCGCTGAAGACCTCGGATTCAGGTCTGTATCTTGTGGGGCCCTACTTCATAAACCAGTAGACTAATAAGGAAATTCGGTGGATCAAGGCTACAGGATCAAGATTGAGCTCTATTAAAGTATGATCTCTATTGTCAGATTCTCCATAACCTGAGCTTTTGGTATCAGATACTTGGAAGGAGCTCTGGATAGCAGTGCCTCTGGTAGGGTAAAAGACACAGAGGAACCCGCCACTGGATGCAGAAGAGGGTCTAGAGACTACGTTCCCTCTTCGGAGCCTGGATCACGCATGCCGCATATGCCCGTGAGATTACTGAACGCATCTGGCGACGAGGTCTGATAAATCTGAGTCCACCCCCCTGCTTATTGTGGGCTCCCTTCTTGGCTAAGGGCCGTCTTATTTTGCAGGGCATTCTGTCCACCTTGGATCTTGTGCCTGCGGATAAGCTCGAGTTCCTCCTCATCATAGCTCCAATGAAGGAATCCTACGGTCTTGCGCTGGCTGCGTTCAGGGTGGCTCGAGAGCTCGGAGTGCCACTCAAGGTTTGCACCGTGTGGCCTCATGGTTCGTCTGATGAACACCAGAGACGAAGCGGCGGGGCTTTGGAGCCATGGGACAACTACATAGATGTGGAGGAAGCTAAGCCGTCGCCCTCATGGTGGGAGACCTGCCAGATTACCAGCGATGGGGCCATCATGGTCAGACCTGATGACCACATCGCTTGGAGGGCGACCGCCAGAGTGGGCGATAATGCCGTTGACGAGATGAAAAGGGTGTTCTCCCGGATACTGGGAAGGAGGGTTGTCTCCGAATAGATACAAAGGCGATCACACGGGTTTGAAAAAAAGTTGACTAATTGAGCAAAGCATGGCTTGAAAATAATTAGTTTCTTCCGACCAACTAATTACCGCACATCTGATTCCTGGGGGTATTCTGATTCATTCAGAAACTTCCCTTGAAATGCAAAAAAATCCGACCACCAGATCCAATCCTAGTCTAATTGCGGATGACGTACTGCTGAATTTTGCTACATTTAGGACTCCCATCGGTAGAATCAAACACTTCATTCAACAGGAATTGACTAAAATACAATAAACATGGGACCTACAAATCATGGCAACATCAAGAAACAACGAGTTTCAGGTGCACACCGGTTGCCAATTCGAATCGATAGGTGGGATTGTTGGTCGGATTCGAACCCGGTCGTCTAAGTGTGAATTCCAGCGATGCGGATCGAGTATGCTATAACAGCTGTGAGGAATCCCAGCACGCCTCCGGCAATAACCTGGGATGGATGCGAGAAAGGCAGAGGCAGCGACGGTCAGTCAGATCTTACAGTGGTCAAATGAGGCATCCTCTAGAGGGGAGGAGACCAGCCGAACCTGAAGGGGAGTGTGCCCTAGGAGTTCTCGCAGTGGTCTTGTTTCAGCTAAAGGGTGTTCCGGTGGGAGCTCATACACAATCTGATTCAAAACCTGCGGGGACATCATGGTTGAGCTGAAATTGTCTAAAGAGACCAATATAAACGAAATTATCGAAGGAAATACGTCGATTTGGAGGAACCAAGTCAATGGGTGGTATATCATGATCCGACATTATCATGGTAAAATATAATTTGACTCTACTGCTCGCCTGGGTATAGATTTTACTCCCAAGGGTGATTTGGCATACCCATTAACTTGATGCTTAGCGCTTCCAAAATGTATATGCAATATGGAGCGGTTGTCGCATGATTTTTAGTTAAACGAGGTAAATTCTCAGTCATAGACCACGTCAAGCATTGAAAATAAAAGGAAAGGAAGAAAACGTGATATTTATGGTTTTAGAGTATCTATGAAATGAAAAAGTTCACAGGAGGCTGAACATTACCTCTGCCTGCTTCCCAGCATGTAATCTCACCCCAAAAGCATCATGCATTACCTGTCAACTAATTTTAAGTTAAAAATCCCCATTAAAAATAAAGAGGTCTATTGCGTTAAAATATTCACAGGAAGAAAAACGGGCATCTGTTGCATTAGCATCAAGGAAGATATTATAGATCCAACTCATTCGATGGACTAGGGCAGTGCAGGAGATGGTATTGGAGAATATACTAAAAGAACTGATTTTGACTTGACAGTTTTTTGATGTCTTATTACACAGCCGAATATGTTCACCAATTTAGGAAAAAATTCACCAATGGGCCTCAGCTTCTGGCGAAATTTAGTAAAAAGTGAATTTACAACTATGAAGAACATCCAAGAGCAACCACGCATGTTAATATATTCGCGGTGGACAAGATGGATAGTTTAAAAAATGGAGCTTTCGACTCACAATGCACGCCAAAATCGCTGCAGTGGCAAATATTGATCCACCAAACCCATCTTGTAACCCAACAGATATAGCAAGAGCTGTAACAGTAGCGGAATGGGATGACGGCATCCCACCAGATGCAATGAGTTGCCTGGCATCCCAGCGTCCTTCTTTACACCTGAAAGTCGAGAAAAAATAAATTTGAACTCACAGGAGAAACATTAAGTAAAAGGATGCATCTGCATGAATTATCTAAGACACCTCATAATATCGATAAAAATGTGTACACCACAAAATAAGGAAATGGCTGTTCAAAGTGATGATGCAACAGGATGAAAGTGGTGTTGACTTCACATAAGCAGATTTCCAGTTTGGGTTGACTTCTGATGGAGCTGTCTTCCAGTAACTAGAAGTGTAAACAAGCAGGAAATAACAATTCTAACCAAAAAAAGGGGAGCGAGGGTTATTTCGCAGGCTGGTAGCAGAGAAACAAGAACAAGTAAAGATAAGTCCAAGGAATCTGTTAGATCTTTTCAACTTTTTACTCCTTTCTTGTTTTCCCCACGGACTAAGATTTCCTCACCCGGATAATTTGAATCAACCAGCATTTATTCTATACGTTTGTACTACAACGAATACCGATCTTCGATGCTCCTCAAATCAGGAAAATAAAAGGTAGGTAACTTTGGCCCACGAGCTGGGCTCCATCAATTGACTTCGGAGTTACTGGCGTTTTACGTTGACCTTAACTTACAAGGAGAGGAAGAGCGGAGGAATGTGTGCAACATCCAAGTTCAAGTCCAGCAAGATCACTTAACACCACGATTCTCATGTCATTAGATAACTTTCCAGAGGATCATGCCGTATTCGTAAATTCCCAAGCTCAAGTCATTAGTCTCCGAGGCATTTTCAGTTGAAGGCGAATAAATTTTGAGAACTGTTTAGTTTCCTTCACGGTACAACTTCCTGGATTCGCTTATTCATCTGCTCGATCCAAGTCACTGGAACGCTTTAACTAGGAGAAACCCGAGAAGTTTCCAGTGTGCGGCAGGAGTGTGAATTCGAAACGCGTCTCTACTAAACTCATAAAATATTCCAGATCCGAATTAAATCGAGAAGTCTGACAGAGAATTGATTCTTAGATGTCTTATGAATCGTGAATAGCACGCAGAGACGTCCGGCAACTATGAAAGATACACGACAGAGCCCGAAAAACAGTTGGAAATAGATGATTACAGTATCAAGTAAGACGTCTCCTGGATCGGGCTGAAACTGCCTACTTATCGTCTGAAGCAGCGAGCATTTATAATTCCCTACTGATACAGCGTTAAAATCAAAGCTGTCGTTTAACTAAACACCAGGGGAGACAGCGGACGACAGTCGAAATGAAAAGAGGATGAGAAGAGAGGCAAGACAAGACCAGAAATATATAAAACAAGCCATGTCGAAGGAGGGCAGGAACCGAACCCCTCCGGTGTACAAAAAACGAAGAGAAACAGAGGGAGGAAGATCAATCGAACCTCAGCATTGAAATCGTCGGCTTGGAAAGTGCATGAACGTACCGAGTAGTGAAGATCTTGGTAGACTGGGCGATGGTGAAGGCGAGAATTGCCGAGAAGAGGGGATAATTGTGGAGGATGGAAGGGTACGATGCGGCGTCACCCCCAGAAGACAAGGACGAAGCCGACGTAATTGCTCCCACGGTGTCCATCGCAGAACCCTTCCTCCCCCACCGCCCCCACCCTTCCTCCTGCAGCAGCTGCCGCTTGCGCTGCTGAAGAGACGACGACGACGATGACGACGATGACGACGAGGCTGCTTCCTCGGCAGACCAACCTTCCGGTGTTCAACTGCCGAAATCTTGTCGACTCGCTCGATGTCTTCCCTCATAAAAAGAACGCCAAACGGTCCGCTCGGCAGCGCGGAGCGAGAGAGAATATGCCCCCGGTCCCCATGGGAAACCGGAATCTCTCGTCCCTGCGCGCCAAAGTGGGCCACGTGCACCAGAAGCGCAAGGTAGCACGATCGCCACCGTCCAAATAGCGATCTCGAGATGAGCAGGGCCGTGGGCCCCGGCCAGCTCCGTTTCGCGGTTGGCATCTACCCACACCGGGCCCACCGACGACTCGACACTTTTTTATGCATATAAATCATTTAATGAAATAATATTTCCCAAACTTTGCGCATTATTATATCCTCCACCCTCGACAAGTTGTATGATTGGTCGTCCTTACGCCGACCCCCGTCTTCCACTTCCTAAAACAGCCGTAAAATTAATTTTAATTGTTATTATATATAAACTAAACAGATAAAATGCGCGAAAATATTCACATTCCCTTCGAAAGCAGCCGACGTTGGTGAGTTCCACGGCGGCAGCCAAGGGAAGAACGGATGATGCTAGACGGCTCCCCCTCTGCCGGCCATGTTCATCAGCTCCACGGTGGCAGCTCTCATGACCGCCGGAAAGTCAACCTGCGAATGCCGGCCCCTGCAGAGGGAGCGAGCACAGATTACTATAAACGCGAGAAACGCCCAGTAAACCTCGTGGCAACGGGTCCTGTCGGAGGAGGTTACCAGAAATGGGTGTTCGACCAGGTCGCGTAGGGAAAGGCCGGGCTGGGGATGCCGTGCATTATTCTCGCCACCGCTCGCGGCGTGAACTTGACGTGCGGGTTGCTCTGCAGAAACACCTGATGCAGGCAGTAACGTTGACTACTCCTCCGACGATGGGTAGAAGGGAGAAGGTTTGATTTCTCTGAAGGAAAATGGACATAGCTCACCTTTATATCTGCTCGAAGGAACGGGCTGCAAGTTCGCAGTGAAACGGCTTCAGCGAGACTCTTAATGGGCGAGAGAAAGAAAGAGGAAGAACAGTGTTCACCTGCTCTTTGTTTCCACGGCCAGCGGCGGGTCTTGAGAGAGTCCGCCGCCCCTCGTGAAGTAGTCGAGAATCCTTTTCCGCATGCATTCCGAGTGCAGAGAAGACGAGCAGCCATTGTTTCTCTTGCACTCTCTGGCGGCGAACGTCGCAGCGCCGAACATGGCGTCCAACTTGCGGATCTGTTCGTTTGATCATGGTAAGCGGAATCCTTTAAAAAAAAACGCCTAGTAATATGATGAAGTGTGGATCTGCCCTGTCGATTACCTTGCAACTTTCGACCTGGGAGAGCCACTTCGTCAGGTCGGTCGAAAGGGAGACTACGTCCTCTGGTCTACTCACAATCGCGTAGCAAAAGGCCGGATCCTTGGTTTCGTAAGTGATTTCCCCAGAGGACTGAATATTTACAGGAAAGGGCGTCATACAGAAGGACGAGAACAGCGAGCAGAGAAAGAAAACCAGGACATCGTAGGATCTCCAGTGGCAACTCAAGTAGGCAACATAATATTCCATGGCGGAAGGATTAATATTCAGACAGAAGGCATGGTTTCCCAGGCATTTAATCGAATGTTGCAGGGCCAGGCTCCTAGTGTTTACATGAATGGAAAGGAATTATGAACCATCGATGAAGCATCTGAGGAATTCACAAGGAACGAAAACGAAGAGGGTGAGCCAGTTTTGTCTAACGTGAGATTCATAAAGAATGATAAGACTTTTAAATTGATTTCCATGAAGTTGATTCCAGTGCTTAGTTTCCTGGCTAGGAGCATCACACACCTCATGCAGATTGTCCGGTAACTGGAACAATGAAAAAAATGCAAATTTTCATAGCCCTCTAAAATTATGTCCAAGATATGATGGATTCATATACAAAGGACTGTTCATTCAGATACGCGGTGGCAGATGCAATATCAGAATAACCATATTGGGATGAGTGTGCTTTGAGGAATTAGCATGCAGATGAGTCAGGGAGCTCCAGAAAGAGTTGGTTGTTCTCTCCTTTATTTCCTTTTTGGCTGGCCCACACTCACACCGGAGACTTAAGCAAATCTAGGAATAAGAAGCACGGGACGAATGAAGGAATCTGTTTTTAGTGTGGGGTGTTAACTTTGAAAGAGAATATGACGATGCTGACGATGCCAGTTACCTCATATCCTTATTCACACTGTAACATATCTCAGGGTTAGAAATACCATTAAGAAATTAGACGTCATCATCGACACAGTGGCCTTGGTTTTTTTTTTTTTAGTATTACGATTTCTTACAAAGTAACGTGGCATGGGAGCTATATAAATACTAGTTTTTTTCCTTATTTTGTGATGACTTTGTGATGGCAACACGTTGAATTGAAGGTAACAACTTCCTCTGGACAGAGAGGACATTTATCTGTTAAAAATAAAACGGGAGAGCAAGAGGTTTGCGGTAGAGAAGGATTTAAATGAACGATTTGTGAATAGTCGTACATTTATAAATTTTTCGGAGACCTTTTTAAATGTTATTAAAAAAAATCGTGTAAAAATCAAAATGCATGAAGTATTTACTTCGCGGCGTATGTTTTAGAAGTAAAGTAGAACTGACCAACGGACGAGAAATCGTCATTTGTAATGCAGCTGGCTGTATAAAACTTCCTACGGCAAAAAATTAGAGCTCACACTGCTGATTTCATTGGAAGTATCCACAGGTTTTAACAATTTGTTCCTCGGTTGTTCAGATTCACAACTAAGAACCTGAGCTCACTTGAGAACCAAAAGTAAGGGCAAATAACGCGCTGATGGACAAATATGAGTAGAGTATGAAAAAATCCGGCAGTCCCTAGAGGAACAATAAGAACAGGATCAGGAGCAACTGGTCTGTTTAGAACTGATTAGAATTAATCAAAACTGAAACTTGGACCAGATGAGACAGGTTTACTACTAGTTTCTGATGAATATCACAATCAAAGATAATGCATCATTCTTTCAACACGAACCAATGCTAATACAGCTGCCGTAAGCAAAATATTCATAGGAATCGCAAAAAATTGCTCATCCATACCTTTAGGTCTTGGAGATGGTTTAATAAGTCGATAGCCTTGATTCCCACGCTATTCGCTACAGTGGGTATATCAAAGATATAGTGCCCTTGCTTGGCTTCGCCTCTGAAGCGATTCACGAGAGAGAGAGAGAGAGAGAGAGAGAGAGAGAGAGATAGAGTCTTAAAAACTGAAGTCACTGTTTAATGACAAGCAATTCATACCGCAAAAAGGCTCACTTTTTTAAAATCGCTGCAACGGCAATGCTCTTATCAGAGAGTAAATTGGGAGAACTCTGCAACAAGAATTTTTCATAAAATGAAGTCAATCAAACAATTGTTCCTAATGATTAAAAAATTAATAGTACAAATTATTTGCAATATAAATGAAAGGAAAAGAGATTAGACTGCATATAAACGAATAAGTTCTATGGATTAGCAAAGAGAGGTATCAGTTATCCGAATAATCACAACATTCGAAGCATGCAGTAAGAGAAATTTCCACGACTCCACCACCCAGTCAATTCTGTTCCACTGGATCTCTTTCTCATGGCCTCATATCTTTACAGCTAGGGAATGGGAAATCTTTTTCCTGTTACATGAATCAAATGTCGTATTTCACCGGGGCACATAAGACTGCCTCATTGCCTGGTCCAAATGAGGTCATTATTGCACGCCACCACCTCCTTTCCCGGTCTCAACAGACAAGCTTGAGCTTGGCATAGGAAAAAAAAGAAAATTTACATTTCTTAAAATGGCAGCTCACCAACCTTGTGAAAGTGCAGTGTACACGTGACATTAGTTGCTGGAAGTAGACGTACATATTGAACTTCACCTAATTCCAGCTGTGTTAGTACGGTTAATATCACCTGCCACCAGAAAATCCTTACTTTTCAATTTACTAATGTCGCAAATAAAAATTGCTATGCGAATAAAAAATTATCCACGCCGGAACAAAATACTGTTTCGAATGTGGATGAAAGTAAAAGAGGACCTCTTCTTTCATATCAAATGTCCGAGATGCGAATTCTTTCACCAAGGAGCAAATCTTTCCAGTTGAATCGATCTTGCAATCAAAAATTTGGTGGAGAAGTCTATTCATTGCATATTCATCGGTACCATCACTGAGCACAACAACAGAGATAATGTTACTTGCCTTACACTGATGCTTAAGACTGAAAATGGTAAAAAATAATCTGCCAGAACCTGTACAGAAGACTACGAAGTTTATAATATGTGTTATCATCTAGGAGGAGATGACAAAGAGAAAGTCTCCCGTCTCTTCCAGCGCGTCCAGTTTCCTACAAAATCAAACTTCATTCATTCAACTATGTCATGATGCCGACTCAGAAACCAGATCCATGTATTTCGTAACTGACGCTGAATATCAAAGACCACCTGTACGTATTCTTCTAAGCTTTCTGGCAGGCTATAATGAATCACCTGAAAATAGATGTTGACATAAATATATGATCTGAACATACAAACTCAGGCACAATTGATGGAAAATAATTCTTGCGCTAAGAAATGCTGAGCATAATATACAATGTTGACATACTGCTCCAACATCGCGTTTATCGAGACCCATGCCAAATGCTACAGTTGCCACGACCTAAAGGAAAACAAATATGAAAGAAAGTTACCGAAACAGGTAAAGTACCGTTTTTCATTCCCTTGTAACGGGGAAATAACATAAGACGTCAACTATGAAACTTTTAAGCTGACCAATATCATTAATGTGGCAGGTTGTCTTACCACTCGTATTTTATTTGAACAGAATAGCTCCTGCGTACGGCTTCTATTTTTTGCCAGAATGCCACTGTGATAACTCTATAAAGCAAGAAGTTTTGCCACATTAGTACCAAAGAATTGATCAAATATTGAATACATTAAAGTCTGCGGCATGAAATAAACTGGAACCGCTAATGAATTGACTCACCCTTGCAGGAATACCATTGTCACAAAGATAGTTGCCGACCAGATCGGTTTCAGACTGTAGCAGCAACACATTAAAAAATAATGATGGCAGAGTTATGGCAAAAAATACAGTCATCAAAAGAAATGGAATTTTAGAGACAATCACCACACAACAGAGGGATGACATAAAAAATAGATCTAAGATATGGTAATGTTTATGATAATGGAATTAAGGAGTGCATACTTCAAGAATTAGTGAACATTTTTCGAAATGAACATGAACTGGATGGAAGATCAAAATGTTAAGCGCAAGCAAACAGAAGCATGGTCGGCTAGATTGCATCAAAAAATATCAGGGAAGATATGGGAAGAGTGGTAGGCCATGAGTGAGCCCTGCCGTCAACATGGTTTACGTGCCCAGCGCCTACTGAGGTAAATCCAATCCGTACTTGGACTCTACAAAGAAAGTTCCGTAAGAGAAAGTCCAACATTAGATTGCACAAAACTGTCTGACAAAGAAAGTTCAACATTTGAATGGGGGTGATTTATTTTAGGATTTAATTTCACGAGCATTATTTCTGTCAATAATATGGCTTTTATGCGGTTTGTGATTTTAGTACACTTTATCCTACTTATCGTATAGCATTTAAGAATAGGCATCATCTTCGTGGTTTTGCCTCGTCACCTTGAAAAAAAGATAATGAACCATCACCTAGGTTGCGTTAAATTTTTTGATAATGCGAGCAGCTGTTATGAGCTGATCATTACATACAAATTGCATAACCGTATTTTTGACGATCGACAGAAAAATGGCAACTTGAAACCATGTGCACCTTAATTTGAAATATGCACAGACTAATGCTTCTACGTATTGAACTATTAAAGACGGGAATGGTGAAAGTGCATGCGAGGTTCTCTGTATTGAGAATCAGAAAACAGTGGTGGTATAATATCTACCAAGGTCAAGCTTGTATAAAGCTTGTATGATGTTCATCATGCAAGTATTAATCAGCAAGATGGAACGTTAGTCCAAGGGTAAAGCATGATGCACCAACAGCATTTGGACCCATCTGGAGCCATACACAAGGATTCTGATAAGGCTCCACACACATATGTTAGAAGGAAGAAGGCCCAATGCCCAATAAGTCAATAATAGTTACTATTATTGACAAAAGGCACAATTACAGCAAAATTATGGCAAGAGCAGTTATGGCAGGAGACTAACTGCCTAAATAAGAAAGGAAAAGGCAAATATATAAAGAAGGGCGGATCCGGAAGGAAAAGGGAGGAGAAATCAGAGTGAGAATCTCATGCATCGACGAGAAGGGGCTGGAGGGTTGTATGTGACCTTCCATCTATTCTGGTTCTAGGGTTGTATGTGACCCTCTATCTATTTTGAGTTCTTTTATTTGTTTTATCTTGGTATTTCTGTTCTAGAAACTGTTCTTATCAGAGCCAGACTGGGCTATTCCTATATGGTGAAAGGGCTTACCATTGCAAAGATGGAATCTTTGGAAGCTGATCTCGAAGCTCTTAAGGAAGACAATAGGGGTACAAAAGAAATGCTACAACAACTCACCCAACAACTAGCAACCTTGATGACATGCCTACCACATGAACCTCCACCAGAGCAGTCTCAGAGACAACCAGAACAACACCCAAACCCAGAGCAAAGGGAGGGCATTTACAAGGCCAACCACCAGACTGAACTTCCAAATTTCACTGGTGATAATCTAGATGGATGGTTACGACGTGTTGAGAGGTATTTTCATATTAACCAAACACCAGAACATGATCGTTTAGAATTAATAATGCTGAGCATGGAGGGTGACGCCCTAGATTGTTATTTGTGGATAGAAGATCGTTTTCCATTCCGCGACTGGTATGATTTTAAAATCCAACTTAGTGGTCGATTTGGTTCATCAATAGCTAACAACACGTATCAGAAATTGTTGAACTTGAAATAAGAGAGTTCCATATTAGAATATAGGGCAGAGTTTGAACGACTCTCAACCTATCTTCCGAACATACCAACAGAAATGTTGGAGCAAACATATCTGAAGGGACTCAAGCCTGAGATCCAATCAGAATTATCTATATCCAAGCCTATTGGGTTACGTGAAATTATGGATACTTCAGTACAGGTTGAAGCTCATATCCATACTCTATGGCAAGCATGGAAGCAAGAACAACCACGACCATCCAAACATATGGTAGCTGCTTATACTCCGCACCAACAAAGGCTTCCTTTAATATCTAATTTCATAAATGAGCAATCTAATTTGGAGAAGACCCAAATGACCACAACTAGTACCTCAAATAAAGGTGGGATGTCCACATATGCTTCACAAAATATGGGCAATAATAGGGGAAATAGAAGACAGATATCACTGACAGAAGCTGAACTACAAGAAAGAAGAAATAAAGGACTGTGTTTTTATTGCAATGACAGGTTTGGACTAGGCCACAGATGCAGGCAAGACCTTAATATACTCATTGTCCAAGAAGAAGAGAAGTCCCAAGAAGACTTCCAAGAGGAAGATTGGGCTCCACTAGAAGCATTGCTCACGAGAGGAAGGTACTCCATTCATAGCCTATGTCTCATTAAACTCTGTCATGGGATTAACTCAACATGGGACTATGAAGGTAAAAGGCATCATACATAATCAACAGGTCACCATTCTTATAGATACTGGGGCTACCCACAATTTCATATGCAATAAGCTACAAGAAGAGCTCTCTTTACCTGTCAATGAATTCCACAGCTATGATATTGTGATGGGCAATGGCCATACTGTGCAAGGTCATGGGATATGTCATAACATTTCACTCAAGATCCAAGACCTCCTCATTATTCAAGATTTCCTTCCCTTGAATTTAAGTAGCACAGATATCATATTAAGAATGCAGTGGCTTAAGACTCTAGGGTGAATACATTCACACTATGGGCAACTAATCATAAAGTTTATGTTTAACAACAAGATCTACACCATTTGTGGGAATACAAGTTTAAGCAAAACAACAATATCTTTCAAAGCAGCAGAACGTGAATTAAAAAGAAGCCACATATGTGCAATAGAATTACACCAATTGTCTAGCACCGCATTGAATTTCAGCTCTTCACTAGAACAGTCAGAGATAATAGGCAGACTGCAGAAACAGTTCCCACAAGTCTTTGAAGCCTTGTTAGGGCTTCCTCCAGAAAGAACAGTTGATCATGCCATAAATTTATTACTAGGTACTCAGCTTATTAATTTACGACCATACAGGTACACACAATTTCAAAAGGATGAAATAGAATGCCTTGTCCATGAGTTATGTGCTGCAGGCATCATTCAACCTTTTAAAAGCCCATTTGTTAGCTCTGTACTACTTGTTAAAAAAAAGGATGGCAGTTGGCGATTTTGTATTGATTACAAAGCCTTAAACAAATTCACAATTCCAAATAGGTTCCCTATTCCTATTGTTGATGAGTTCAAGAAGAGCTGCATGGAATGTCATTTTTTTCTAAATTAAATTTGAAGTCTGGTTATTATCAAATTCGTATGAAGCCAGAAGATATTCAAAAAACCGCTTTCAAAACTCATGAAGGTCACTATGAATTCAAGGTTATGCCATTTGGGCTCTCTAATGCCCCAGCCATATTCCAATACTTAATGAATGATATATTCCGACCTTATCTACAGAAATTTGTATTGATATTTTTTGATGACATCCTAGTATATAGCAACACTCATGAAGAACATGATGAACATTTGGATAATGTCTTCTTTATTCTTGCAGCTAATAGCCTTTATGTCAACAAAAAAAAATGTCAATTTAAGCAATCTCAATTGGAATACCTAGGCCATTGGGTTTCTACAGAAGGCGTATCAACAGATCAAGGAAAAATTTCAGCAATATTGGACTGGCCTACTCCTAAGAATTTGAAAGCATTACGAGGGTTCTTAGGACTAACTGGCTATTATCGCCGGTTTGTCAAATGTTATGCCACTTTATCATGGCCCCTGACTAGATTGCTCAAGAAAAATTCTTTTCATTGGGACACTGATGCTCAAGATGTTTTCCACAAATTGAAGGTGGCGATGACTTTCACACCAATTTTGGCCCTACCTAATTTCTCTCAACAGTTTGTAGTTGAAACAGATACTTCTAGGCACGGCATAGGTGTAGTATTGATGCAGGAAGGACGACCAGTAACTTATTTCAGCCATGCTTTCAAGGAACACTCGTCTGAAGTCCACCTATGAGAGAGAACTCATTGCCATTGTGATGGTAGTCAGGAAATGGAAGCATTATCTTATGCTCCACTCATTCATCATTCGGACAGACCAATATAGTCTAAAATTCTTATTCGACCAAAAGGAGATTCACTTAGAATATCACAAATGGGTCACTAAACTTATAGGATTTAATTTTCAAATATAATATAAGGAAGGCAAGAAGAATGCAGTTGTTGATGCATTATCTAGAGCACCACATTTGAATGGAGCAGTGGTGGCACCCATGTGCATTGTACAAGGAGTGGATGTAACCACAATCAACAGAGAGGTGGAAGATGACTTACGATTGTCCAAAATCAAAATTGTACTCATAGAAGGCTCCACTTCTTTCCCATATTACTCAATTCAACAAGGATCACTTCTCTACAAAGGTAGGCTGGTGTTACCCCTTACCTCTACTCTTATATCCACATTACTACGTGAATTTCATGACAGTCCATTGGGGGGTCATGCTGGATTTTTAAAAACTTACCAACGAATTACCCAACATGTCTATTGGCCTGGCATGAAGAAAATGATCAAACAACATATTAATGAATGCACTATCTGTGAATTGAATAAAGTTTCAACTTTGTCACCAATAGGACTTTTGCAGCCACTGCCTATTCCGAATATGATTTGGGAATACCTCTCCATAGATTTTATAGAGGGTCTACCTAAATCTAAAGGCTATGACTCTATTCTTGTCATAGTGGACAGACTCAGCAAATTTGGTCACTTTATACCCCTCAAACATCCATTCACAGTCAAAGACATTACCCAAATCTTTGCAAAAGAAGTTGTGAAGTTACATGGCATTCTAAGATCTATTGTGACTGACAGAGGGACTATATTTACCAGTGCTTTTTGGAAAGCACTCAACAAATTTCAAGGCACAGAATTAAAAATGAGTTCTTCTTATCACCCACAAACAGATGGACAAATAGAGGTGGTGAACCGAAGCTTAGAGACTTATCTTTGATGCTTTACTTATGATAAACCTAAGTTGTGGAGTGACTGGTTACATTGGGCTGAACTTAGCTACAACACCTCACATCACTCTGCCATCAAGATGACCCCTTTTAAAGTAGTGTATGGACGGGACCCTCCTACTCTTACACATTATAGATCTCCTATGTCACCAATTGATGCAGTCAACACTTATCTAAAAGAAAGGGATGATACGCTTCAACTTCTCAAGGAACATCTCTTGGCTGCACAGTCCAAGATGAAAGCACAAGCTGACAAACATCAACGAGACATAGAGTTCCAAGTGGGAGATTTGGTTTATATCAGGCTTCGACCTTATTGTATGAAATCATTAGCAAAGAAAACTAATGAAAAACTGAGTCCTAGATTTTTTGGCCCTTATCTTATCCATGAGTGCATTGGTCAGGTGACATACAAATTGGAATTTCCTAGCTCTATAACTATTCACCCAATTTTTCACATTTCTCAACTTTGCAAAGCACTAGGGAATTCTGCTTACTGTCAACCCATTCCAAGCATACTGATTGACGCTTTGGAATGGAATGTGACCCCACAAGATATCCTCACCATTCAGAATTCCTCATGTGACATGGAAGTCTTGGTCAAATGGGCTGATCTCCCTGATTTTGAAGCTACATGGGAACTAGCTTCATCCATCCACCAGCAATTTCCGAACTTCCACCTTGAGGACAAGGTGAAGCTCATGGGGGGGAGTATTGATAAGGCTCCACGCACATATGTTAGAAGGAAGAAGGCCCAAAGCCCAATAAGTCAATAATAGTTACTATTATTGACAAAAGGCACAATTACAGCAAAATTATGGCAAGAGCAGTTATGGCAGGAGACTAACTGCCTAAATAAGAAAGGAAAAGGCAAATATATAAAGAAGGGCGGATCTGGAAGGAAAAGGGAGGAGAAATCAGAGTGGGAATCTCGTGCATTGACGAGAAGGGGCTGGAGGGTTGTATGCGACCTTCCATCTATTATGGTTCTAGGGTTGTATGCGACCCTCTTGAGTTCTTTTACTTGTTTTATCTTGATATTTCTGTTCTAGAAACTGTTCTTCATCTATTACGAAATATTCGTAGTTCCTGTTGGTTACTATCAGATTCATTGGGTAAACCTAGGATCACTAATGCAGGATACGTTTCAAGGAAGCTTCTAAGAGAGCTCACTACGTATTAGACAAGGGAATTAATGAAAACTGACTCTGATTTGCAGATAGGTATATAATAAATAGATACCCATTACAATACTGTTAAACTTTGTAGGTGAGAGACGAACCTGAAATTTACAGTATACAATGATACTCCGCACTTCATTCAAAGGGGAAGACTTTAACAACGTCAATAAATCCTTCAGCCTAAGCAGTTTTTGAGAAGTAAGCTTCAAGCAAATAAAAAAAAAAGCAAACAAACCCAATAATGATATGCACCTGTTTCCACTCATGGTTACATGGAGCTCTAAATTTTCCCTCATACTACATGTTTGAATGAGATTGTAAGGCTTGATGTCCAGAGAGTGCATTATATCATCCAAGGTTTGGGTTGTCGCAGTTGCAGTCATTGCAAGGATGCAATCAACGCAGAGCTTTGTTTTAAATAGTGATGCCTTCAGTCTCAAATATGATGGCCGGAAGTTGTGAGACCTGTAAAACAGTTGCAAAAATAAATTTTCAAAACATTTTTAAAACGATTTCATTCAGAATACCTAATGATCACTGACATAATGCAATTGAACATCCGGCTGATATTTTAGGAATCGGTTAAAAGATTCGTGGATATCTATTCGGCCCCAATTGTTCTTGTCAAAAAAATGCTCAACGATCTACTAACCACTCTGAGAGGCAATGAGCTTCGTCAACAACTATAAGTGATATAGCTGGACCGTCCTCAAATATTCCTAAGAATCTTGAATCTGTAAATCTCTCAGGAGAAATAAAAAGTACCTGATGCATAAATCCAGAAAAATAGCAATTATGTTAACACCTACCATCCTGCAGATAGTCCACAACTGTGAAGAATTAACGGAAACATATATTTGTACAAAAAAAGGTGCATGTGTGTGTGTCATTTATAAGTAGACCGCTACACCAAGAAAACGGAAGAGGTAGAAAAAGGGAAATAAAAAAAAGGAACGTGCTGAAACCAGAAGAAAATCAAAAAGAAGAAATGAAAACAAGAACAGATAAAAGATGTATCTGAATAGCATCATGCCAGGAGTATCAAGAGGGAATAACGCATAACATTGACAATGCAAATATCGATATCGGTCAATGGGATTTGAGCTCTGGAAAGCAGAAGATTATAAATACATCTGAAAGGAATATGGTAGGGACAAACGAGAGGGAAACTACACTTCAGAAAAGAGAAAACATGGAGAACTTCTGATGGAGTGTGTCAACTCCATATGGAAAAGACGTACAATCATTGGCCTAAGAAGGCCAGACTGACGTACGAAAAGCCTTATGATTATAGGAAACAAGTATAGACAAGGTAGCGCTTGACCCAGCATGAGAAAAGCAACCCAGCTATCCAAGCCTTTTGAGATTTACCTTCAGTTTTCCGTGAATAATTTGATCGAGCGTTTCGTTAACTTCCTCAATTGTCTAAACAAGAAACCATTTATGATAAGCAGAACTTCAAGATAAAAGCAGAAATACTGATACGGGGACTGATAAGAAAGAAAGTCACCTGGTTGCTGCTGAGGAAACCACCAGAAATTAAATGGGGCAGCTGCCTAATTTGATCAACCATCAACGAAACCAAAGGACTGATGACTAAAGTTAAACCAGGTAATATCAAAGCAGGCAACTGTCAACCACAAAGACAAAAGCGACTTTGTTTGAATGGTAAGAAAAGTGATAAAGTGTCGGTTTTTTATTCAACGGCAGACCATAATTCACAAGATGCAAACTCCAAATATAAGAATGAACGAGGCAGAGAGAATATACCTGATAGCACAAAGACTTCCCAGCACCAGTTGGCAGAACAAGCATTGTTGATTTTCCTTCTAAAATCTGCTTTATAGCTGTGAGCTGCCCTTCTCGGAATGAATCATAACCGTGGGTCAATTTCAAAAGTTTCTGCAGATTTTCATCAGATTGTTCCTCTCGAACAGCAAGGATAGCCTCCTCAATGATACCTCCGCCGCATTTTATGCTTCCCTCTTGTCTCAACAGCGTATCTGAATCAAAAGAGTCCATTTCTGAAGGGTACGATCCTGCTTCAGCGTGACATCCAGGTTTCACATCCGGTGCTCTCCTTCGGGCTCTTGAAAATCGTGAAGCACTAAACTTTCTCTTTCCATTTCGATATCTGAACTTCTTCCGGCCAAAAGTGTTCAGGTTTAATTTCACGAAGTTCCCTTCGCTTGAGAATTTGAAGCGTTTAGGTGCCTCCGTCATGGTCATTCCAGAAGGCCCACTAATCCAGTTAGGTTGTGTTTTCGCAACTCTGGCACTGCTGCGGATGGGCGACAGCTCATGATGCACCTCCCTAGAGCCCTCGCCTATGCGATGATCTACCGTACGGCCAACACCAATAATCTCATCTTCTGAGTTACATTTCTCGGGGCAAGCTGCCTCAGTAGGTTGCAGCCCCGTGCTTACGAAGAGATCCTTGTCGATCTGGCTATTGTCAGTTTTCCTAATTCTAACACTAGTTCCCAGGCGCTGGCGTCGAAATATACCGAGGGAGATTTCATTAGAAAGATCATTTGCGCAGCTGTTGCCACCTTTGATCTCATCCCCCCCAAGCTTCGCAGGATCAAGGCAATTACCCGGAATGGTCTCTACTTGCTCAAATCTCGCGGGGTCAAAAGAAGGTTTCCGGGACATAACGGAGCTTGAGAGGGAGGCGGCAG
This sequence comes from Spirodela polyrhiza, assembly GCA_024713555.1. Lineage (NCBI taxonomy): Eukaryota > Viridiplantae > Streptophyta > Magnoliopsida > Alismatales > Araceae > Spirodela > Spirodela polyrhiza. The sequence goes on from CM046530.1 coordinate 3,542,319, forward strand.
GGTTATTCCAATTTGGAATCTTCACAGGGGCGAATGGAAGCCTTGAACAGTCTGGAGGGGATAGAAGAGAATCTGGCAAATCATGAATGGCGGATTTGAACCTCTCCCTCGGCTTCTCATACTTCTTGCACTTGGACGGAGCTCCCACATTCGAAACCGATTTGCGCTTAACTGGCGCCCACACAGCCGCCGACGGTGGTCGCCGCTGCTCTCCCGGCGGCGCGGCGGATACCAGTGGCGGCGGGCGCCGCGGAGGTGGCGGCGGAGGTGGAGACCCCCTCGGCGGCGTCGCGGAGACGTGAGAACCGTCCGAGTCGGAATCGGACTCCATGCTGGGACCTTCGCCAGTCGAAGGCGACAGCAGAGGAAGAGGCGATGTCGACGCGCTCTTCGGAGGCGTTTCCCGCCTCTTTCTGATTTATACCGTTTCCCGCCAAAAGCTCGGGATCGGTGATTGCACTCGGCGGTAAGATCACCGCCGCATAACGATCAAAACAATTCCCTTAAAAAAATTTAAAAAAAGGCGCGCCAGCGAAGACTGCAAAGCCTCTCGACTCCTCCTATCAGGATCAACAGATGCTTGACTGCAGATGACCACCGGCGGCGGTAAAGAATGGAAGGCACAGAAGTCAACGGCCACCGACGAAGATATGAGAGGAGGACGTCATCAATCTACATACGTGCTAATGAGAAAGAGAAAACAAGGGAAACCCTCTACATCACGGTGCAACTGCACATCTTCGACGAATCCAGCTTCAAAGGCTTCCCATGGCCGACCTTGTCGGGAGGCTCAGCCTTCGAAGGTGAGAATTTGTGTATTTTCCCGTTGCTTCCTGGCTCCGCAGCCACGATCTTCGCATCCATCTCAGAGATTTTTCTTCGGGCCTTCGTTGACTTCGTCGCGCTTCTACGGGGCGACTTTTCGTCGGATGCGGGCTTCTCTGGCGAGACAGCACTGGGTCGATAATCCTCTTGAGGAGGCGGGCGCTCTTTCTCCATCCCAATGGCGGCGGCCTGGAAGGCAAGATCCTGAACGATAGAACTACAGAATAGTATGCTGTCTGCCGCCTCTTCCAGAGTTAAACATCTGGTCCTGTTTCCTACAGGGGCCTCGACCATGACGCCCGATTCGCCTGTGAACAGTCAAGAACTTGAGATGAATAAAGAAATCTGAAGCTCGAGCAGACAAATTTTCGGAGAGAAATTGCAGACGACGACAGCCGAGTTTCAGATGAAAACCCCGCGCCGAATTCAGGAAAGTAAAAGAAAAAATACAGCGGCATCAGACAGGAAGAAAAGCTGCTTTCATGGGCAAACGCGGAAGAGAGGATGGGATTATGAAGGTGAGGGAAGCTTTCAGCTTACAATTATTCGTTTTGAGAAATAAATAAACTTGGATCGGTAAATGTCCATGTTTAAGACCTGAAACATGACAGAAAAATGGGGAAATGAAGAGCAGGGAAAGCATACCTTGCATACGATCAGGACGAGCAATGTCGTCAGTCTCCTCCAAAGCAGAATGAGAACGAGATGACTCGGTAGTACAACTCAAGCTTTGAGAAACTTCCCTCTCGGTTGGTAGACACATGAAATTTTCATCGTCATCTACACGACCCGGTAATGCACCGGATGAACTCTGGAGAGGAGCCTCAGAAGGAGCGCCAACACTCTGTGGACTAGTATTAACTGTCTCATCTACCTCTTTCGGACAGGAATCTAATGCAGTCGGCAGTTGATCTTGTGAAGCATCTTCAGCGTTCACCGATGAAGGGTGACGCTCATCATTCAGAGCATCTGAAGCGGGCATGTGCTCTCCGACAGTGTTCTCTGTCTCGTTCACCAACTCCAAGGGGGGAGAAACTAGTATTCTGTGGCTCTCGTCAGGAACAGTTCCATGAGGATTTAATGCTGATAACTCAACGGAATCACCAACATCTGCTTCACTGCTGTTCATATGAACCGGATCCAAGACCTCCTGTGAATTCCTCGAAGCCCCAGAGAGAGATGTCTGAGTGCTCTGAGAACTTGAGCTCAGGTCAACGCTTACCCCCTTCGTCTCATCTTTAGAACAACTGAACTGGCCCTTTAGAAAGCCTTCTGTCTGCCTTGGTGAGCTCAGATCGACAGCTGATGACGATGGCTCTGCACACAGCGTGCTGTCTGCAATAAGGGGCCCCTCTTGAGCAGCAGAGAGAGACATCAGAGTGCTCTGAGGACTTGAACCTAGGTCAACGCTTACACCCTTCGTCTCATCTTTAGAACAGCTGAACTGGCCCTCTAGAAAGCCTTCTCCCTGCCTTGGTGAGCTCAGATCGACAGTTGATGACGATGGCTCTGCACACAGCGTGCTGTCTGCAATAAGGGGCCCCTCTTGAGCAGCAGAGAGAGACATCAGAGTGTTCTGAGGACTTGAACCTAGGTCAACGCTTACACCCTTCGTCTCATCTTTAGAACAGCTGAACTGGCCCTCTAGAAAGCCTTCCTCCCGCCTTGGTGAGCTCAGTTCGACAGTTGATGACGATGGCTCTGCACACAGCGTGCTGTCTGCAATAAGGGGCCCCTCTTGAGCAGCAGAGAGAGACATCAGAGTGTTCTGAGGACTTGAACCTAGGTCAACGCTTACACCCGTCGTCTCATCTTTAGAACAGCTGAACTGGCCCTTTAGAAAGCCTTCCCCCTGCCTTGGTGAGCTCAGATCGACAGTTGATGACGATGGCTCTGCACACGGCTTGCTGTCAGCAATAAAGGGCCCGTCTTGAGCAGCAGAGAGAGATGTCAGAGTGCTCTGAGAACTTGGACGTGAACTTAGGTCAACGCCTGCACCCTTCGTCTCATCTTTAGAACAGCTGAACTGCCTCGTTAGAAAGCCTTCCTCCTGCCTTGGCGAACTCAGATCGCAAGTTGATGACGATGACTCTCCACGCAGCTTGCTGTCAGCAATAAGCGGCCTGTCTTGAGCAGCGGGTCCTCTATCACTGTTAGACCTTTTCAATGCAAACACTGGAGTGCCCGCTCCTTCAGGACCATCGATTCTTCTGCTCTGATAGGAACTGAAGGAATGAAATCGTTGGAGGCGACCACCTGTTCTCGAATAGGCAGAAAATTTTTCAGGCCCACATCCGAACTCCTCAAAAGGAAAAATCTGTTCCCTTTCATTTGCGGTCAACGCCGTAGAAGAAATTTCCCGCAAAATGCCATGATCTTTCTCCAAACTGCTTGGAGACTTGCATATTGAAATCTGGCCGTCGATGTCTTCTGTGGCTTCAGGAATGCTAATTTCAGGATGAGATTTTTCACACGATTCATCCACCACTGCGGCCAGATTTGGATGATGAGGTTGAACATTTGAGACAGGTGGTGTCTTCTCGGACAAGCCGACAACATGCGCCATAAATGGCGTGGGTGGGTCTTTCTCCTCACAGAGCTGGCACACATCAACATGTTCATCGGCAGCTTCAAGTTTCTGAGAGTTTTCAATGCAAACAGAGACAATGGGCTCCAGTGGAATGGAACAGACATCAGAAACGGCAGCGACGCCGGACATCAGCCGCTCAAGCTCTTCAGCGCCTACGGTCCTTTCTATGCTCGCTCCAAAGTCGCCATGAATGTGTTGAAGTTTCTCAGTGTATAGTTCATCTTCAACGGCTGCAACCCCATCCATCTTATCAAATGTAAATATGTCTTCTTGGCCATCAATATCCAGCATCTTCTCTGTTCTACCTGCTATATCATGCTCGCCATGCTCGCCACCCTCAGCCTCTGGAGCAGCACCACCGTCAAATTCAGAACTTCCATCGCTGCTAGCATTGGTAGATGCATTCATGGAAAACATAGGGTGGTGCATATTGCCTGGTTTCCCGACATAGAAGGTCCTTGCAGGAACACTCGACAAAATGGTTTTCAGTATGTCTTCAGAAGTTTTGTGATGACCCTGAGAACGAAGATAAAAATAAAGTTTTGTGAGAAAAGTTAGGAAAAAACTTGCATGGACACGTTGAAGCTCAGAAAGTTTTGCTGAAAATAGATACTTAATTTTCCATCGTGGATTTATTTAAAATAGTATTTTGTACATATTTAAGGCCAATCAATGGAATAAAGTAATAGAGCATAGACTGGTGATTACATAAATATAATGAAAAAGTAAAAATTATAACCAATAAAGTCGCACCTATCATTACAGACAATAGATTTCATCCTTGCCGTAGAATATAGAAAAAAGAACTACAAAAAAACATAAATTAGAGAATAAGAAACATACCATCTGTCGAAGTGCAGAATCGAAGGAGCTCTTTGGAGCAGAACTTGCAGATACTGCTCTGGACAGCTTATTGGATTGTACCATGCTTCCACCGTTTGAGAAACGTCCATTTTTCCTCAACATCAGGTTGCATGTGGCTCCTCCATTGACAGAGCGCAAGAAGTCCTCGTTATCGTCCCCAGACGACCCTATGGATCCCTTGCTATGATTGCTGAAAGAGTCTTGATCGTGACTGTGCGAGGAGCTGACACTTGTAGAAGCTGTTGGCGACATGGAATGCCTCGCATTCCTCAAAGTTAGGTCCCCTCTGTTTTTCTGCGTCGGCGACAAACCTCTCGCACGTGATGCCGGCCGATCAGGCAGAGAAGCTCGAAGGCTGGAGGAGGATTCCGAGCAAAACCCAGGGGCGTTTGGCTGCCATCCTCGCAGCTTAGGAGATGCAGAGCTCCCTCTACTTGCCTTCACCGGAGAGGCCCCCTTCCTCGTGGAAGAGGGTACGCTCCCGCCTCCGCTTGATATGGAACTCATTCTCTTGAGTGTCGGAGTAGAAGATCTTGGAGTAGGAGATGCGGGTTTACTCGGGGGGCTGGAATGTCTTCCTGAAACAGGCAAACCAGTCGCTGATCGGGAAGATGGGCTTCGCCCACGAGGGCTGACACTGCTTCTGCTTCTCCTGCCTCTGCTTTCTGTCTGTGAAAAGAGGACAATTTTTCGCTATGAAATGTTAAATCGACTTTAAAATATATATAAATTATATAAAAAAAAGGAAGTAATCATGACCCACCGTGGACGACTTGGTGATGGAAGTGGGTTGAGCTTGAGAACTGCTCAATGGCACCGGACTAGCCACCCTAGGCTCGTCATCGTCCAAAGAAGGAAAGAGAGGAGTCTCAGGAGGAGTTAGCAGCCTGTTTTGCAGCAAAAAAAGCAAGATTTTCTCGTCATATATTGTGAACCACGTGGAGCAAGGTGCTACAATGAGAAGCAGAAAACGAAATAGATTCTCAAAGAAAATTTGAGGCACGACCATCTAGACGGAGGACTTGAGGGATTAGAAATAACTTCTGGGCTTTATTTTTTAAGAAACTGGAACCCACTCATGGAATTCCTTCAGATGCCCCTGAATTGTTCAAAAAAATAAATGTTTCACCATGACACAGTAGAAAGTTTAGGGACTGTGTTCCTGCATAGCGCATCTCAGTTTGAACACAGGAGACTGATTGGAAGAGCTGAAATTTATGGGTTAATGTTTATGATACACTGATCCACATCAGTTGGAGTTGCAGCATGTAAGAAGACTACAGAGTTAGGGATGAAGATTAATAAGGAAATCGGAGATCATCAAGATCTGATTGGAAGACTCACCATTCGTAATCGTTCTTTTCACATTCCGCATTCAGGAGATCGCTGCGCTCTCCTTGAACTGGAATGTTCAACTTGAAGTCCGGAAAGTATTTCAATTTTGCTGGCACAAGCACGTTGGGGTGCAGGAAATAAGATTCAGTACAGCAACGAAATGATGCGTTCTTCAACGAGGGATTTTAAGCGAGGAATAGTTACATAAGGAGTCTTCAAAATCATCAGAGGAGCAGAGCAGGAATTCATCCCTCTCCCTCAATTGCATGTCCTTGAACAATGCGAGATCATCGTCTTTGGCCTTGACCAGGGGCCCCGTGCTGCTGCTCCCCACGATGAGCTCCCTCTGGGAAGAACTCATTGAGGGTGAAGGAGGCATTCTTTCAGCAGCTCGAATGTATGGCCTGCTGTTACAATTTTTGTCAGCATCAGATCTCTGATTCCAAGGTGCAGATTATGTATGGCATCTTACTAATCCATTCAACTAAAATGGTCGCAAATATTTGCACTAAAGAGATATCCAATAAGAAACCCTTCCAGTTCAATCACTGAAAGAGCACAAAACTTCAGTTTGCACCGCTGCTCGACTTAGACTTGCCCGAGATCACGAACGAAAAAGTTTATTCTGATCAACATAGGGATGCTTAGAGTTGAAGCAAAGTAAACTAATTCAGACGGATTAAAGGGCAGTCAGGGCCTGTAACTGGCAAATTTCTGTGAATTTCATGGTGAGAACTGAACGTGGAGAATCAGGGCAGCGTTGAACTCTGCATTGTTGCTTGAACCGAGAAAACGAAGCAGGAAAACTCGACACTGCGGACGACCTCACCTTAGTCACCGAAGGCTGCCTGCCGGATCTCCTTTTGACGGAGGAGCACTGGCCAGGGCTCCGCTTCTTCCTAAGCCCCATCCCCTCCATCCATCACGGCCCGATCGAGGGCACGAGCCTGCCAGCGGTGGTCGGCGGCATTCTGCACTCCAGCTCGGAAACCAGCCACGGAGTGAGAGAACCAGAGCAGGAGACCGGATCAAGGCACCCGGGGCAGGAACCCTAATTTCCAAGCATATTCCTGGGATTTGGAGGGCTCCCCAGGGTGAGTGAGACGAATGAAGACCTGATGCAAAGAGACTACCAGGATCGCGAAGACAACTGGATGGAACAAGTTCCCACCGACCCCGCCGGGGCAGGTTCCTGGCTTGTTTTCCCTTCCCTCCCGTCCTTTTCTATTCCCCTGACATTTGTTTACTTCCCTTCGGGGATTCCCCGCCGGCAAGCTTCCGGGTACATCCCCCGTTCACACACTCTGCGTCCCACTGTTCCAGGCTTCCCTGCCCCGCCCTCCCCGCCCGAACCCAGCTCTGTTTTTTTTATTATTTCTTACAGAAAAAGTCCTTTTTTTCTAAAATCTTAGCTATTCTAATGCACGATCCCACGGAAGAAAACCACCCAATCATTTCAAGTCAAAGGAGTTTAAATCTCGGGGCGTATGATGAAGGTATGGAACAAGATCTGCGCCACGGCATCAGCCCCTCCCGTCCCAGTCGGCCGTGGATTCCCTCTGGGCCTCATCATCAGTATTTAATGGCAAACGGCAGCTCCTATCCTCTCTGTTCAGTCAACGATCAATAAACTCGGCCACAAGTTAAACTCGATAAGGACCGACCATGGCCACAGCTCTGCAGCAGCCTATCAAGTTGGCCCTGCCGCTCGAATGGTACCGTCAGATCGGAAGTGCGACGGGCTACCAAGAAGAGAGATAACAACAGCGTAACGGCCGCCGGAGAGTCCCTCACGGCTGCAGTCCCCGTTGGGAATTTTGGCAGATCATTTCCGGTGAGATGGCCCAGTCCCGGAAAGGCGACTCCCCGGCTGCTTCTCTCTCTCTCTCTCTCTCTCTCTCTCTCTCTCTCTCTCTGCCTGCTCCTCGCTCTGCAGTGAACATCTGAATATTTTCAACGGAGATGGTACGTCCCACCGACCTCTACGGTCTTGTTTCGTTTGCAGAAGAAGCAGTTGTGGCCTGAAATCAGCCGGCGGCGGTCCCTTCTGGCGCGTGATGGCCACCTA